>QEPC01000452.1:84636-96161 GCA_003113815.1 Sphenodon punctatus | reverse complement strand
TTTTTTTTTTCCCCAAAAACCCCACACACCAACAGTCACCCACAACACACATCAACCACCCAAACACACAGCACAGCCAAACCCAACACAATCACAACCAAAACACATGAACCAAGCAGCCACCGAATCAAACACACACCCACTCGCCTCACAGCTCCATAAACACATGAATTTCCAGTTTCCGGTGCGATTTCCGACTTCCCATGCGCTCGTGATATTTTTAGGCCAAACGCCAAACGCCGAACGTCAAACGCCAAACGCCAAATGCGATCTCGGTGATCCACCCGAATGGCCGACACCCGAACACTCGAACCGAACGCAGCCGAACCGAACGGCCAAACCCAAACCGCGATCTCTTTGCCCATCCCTAGAAATAAGAGAGACTTAAGGGTACAATCCTGACTATATTGAAATCATTAACTAAACTCCCATTGATTTAAATGTGTTGAAGCTGCCTTGCACCCAAAATTTAGAGTTTACACTACCCAAAATAAAATCCCAAAGCAGCCCTGTTAATTTTATTGTGGGATAATGTCCTACCCTGAGAGTACAGTTCATGCAATAACTGAGACTGCTTTTAGACAACCGCTTTTAGCGGAGGCTTTCCTAATACAGTTCCAAAGAGACAGCGTGAGCTGCAATTCCTATGGCAGCCAGCTACTTCTGGTGGGTCTAAACGCTTTTCAGGAAGCACGTTCTTCAAGCCAGTAAGTCCAGCCGCTCGTCTAAAAGTGGTCTTACACGTTAGTTAACTTCCGAGTTTGGCCTTTTAGGACATTGTCATCAGCACCCCCGGTACACAATATCCCCAAAGGACATTCAGTTACCATAAACTGTTTTCCATGGATGAAAAGCTTCCTGAGGTAATATGTTACCCCATGGCGCAAATGTTTTTTTCCATATGGGGTAACAAGTTATCTCAATTCCATGCTAACAGTTGGGATAACCCAATTAAATTTTAAGTTATTTTGCTAATCCAATTAGTTTTCTATTACAACAGAAGTCAATATTGTCTAATATAACAATATTTGTCTAATGAATAACAGCTGGGTACCACTTAGGGAACCTCAGGGAGCCCTTTAGGTTCCCCATTGAAGGGTCTGGGTGGGACTGCTTCTTCAAGATTGCTTGCTAAAATCCTGTAGTTTTCAGAACCTATTTGGTTGATTTCAGGTTTCAGCCTGATGGTTTTCACTCCAGTATCCCAGGTAACAAATTTCTGCCCCTCACCCCTCCTTTTTCCAAAGACACCAAGGTTTCAGGTTTCATCCTGAATGTTAGCACCTTCTTTTTTTGTATCCCAGGCAACAAAAGACTGTCCCATCACCCCTCCCTTTTGCAAAGACAACAGTGTGTCCCAACAGATGCAAGCATCAAAAATTCCTGCCAAAGAACAGAGGACACAGAAGGTTCAGTGGAAAACTTCACCATGTTGGAACTTTCTGCAAAAGTAAACATTTGATTTTCCCCCACATTCCCTGCTCTCAGTAAGCCCCTGAATGCCAAGCTGCGAGGTAGCAACCAGCCAGCTGGGCTCTGTGCCAAGCTGGGGACATGGCAGCCAGCCAGCTGGGCTTTGTGCCATGTTGGGGGCATGGCAGCCAGCCAACTGGGCTCTGTGCAGTGCTGGGGGTGGGGCATCAAGCCATCTGGGCTCTGGGCTATGCTGGGGACAGGGCAGCCATGCTGGAGGTGGGGCAACCAGCCAGCTGGGCTGGGCTCTGTGCCATGCTGGGAACAAGGCAGCCAGCCAGCTGGTCTACCCTACAAGACACACTCTTATCTCAGTTGTGTGTGTGTTTGCATGGGATGGGGGTATATTGTGACACATACTGACTTTAGATGTCACTGTCAGGGGGAGGGGGTGGAAAGGGGTCTCGAAACACTCGGGCATGCACACCGCACACGCACACAAACTCTGCCCCCACAGAGGAGGGGAAAACTGCCCATCAGGATAGTGTGTGGGCCCTATATGTCTCACAGAGATGGTGCCCCTCTCATCATAAGGCGCAGAGCTGAAGGGGAAGGCCAGGTCGGGCTCCTCCCACCTCGTACTACACCCACACTCACAGTCACTCCAGAAGGAAGGGGAGCGGGTTTCATGGTGAGCGAGGAGGTGGAGGATGACGGGGAAGGACCCAAGGCGGGAGGAAGGAGGAATCCGCCACACACTCCAGGAGGGGGAAAGGAACCCGGGAAAGGGACAGGGAAGGGCTCTCGTTCTCCACTTGCTCTCACTCAAGCATGTAATCACCCAGACACCACAGGATCACAGGAAGGAAAACACAGTGTTGTGGAAAAACTTATACTCACACAGGAATGGTTGAAATCTGTTACAGCTTCTTTATTGTTTCCCTTTCAGCTGAGAGGGAGAAACATCTGTCATGACCACGCAGGGTTTAGCAGAGAGTTTCTGACTCCTCCCATTATAACAGGATAGTTATAGGTTTTTGGTACAAACAAAGGTGTCACTCAAGTGACATGGTACAACAATGGAAAATTACAGAAAACTCAGGAGTTAGCAAGATGATTACATATTTAAAGAGTACACGTTCCCAAAATAATACAACCCAGACAGGAACCAACATGTTTACATTTAAGAGTGTCTGAGAACTATGCATTCTGTTCTAACTAGAAGGTTACCCCTGCATTATCACTACAAGGCTATAACTGAGGAAAGAGTGTGTGAGAAGGGGAACAGGCATCCTAATGTCTCAGCGCCTATAAAATTAAAACAACTTCATTATGGAAAGGAACTAAAGTAAGCATCTAGCATTTCTGTCTCTGGAACAGAGGTCTGGTATGATTTTACCCAGCTTACATCTGTAAGCCATGTTAAAGTGGCTCTCTACTTTGCCTAAGGCAATGTAGCTATTCAGAATGGAGTTAGTCTATAGGGTTCAAATTATTCCCCTACAGCAGATACCCAAACACCACCCCATGTCTACACAAGCACCCTCCCAAATCACGCAAATAGAAGTACAAGAATCACAACACTTAGCTTGGGCCAGCTTCTTGCTCTGATTACCGGCGCCGGGATGCCTCCAGCGCTGGCTTAAGTAGGGAAGAGCATGCCCTCCAGTGTGCCCACAACCACACGAAGTGCCGCAAGGGCCCCGCCCCCTGTGGGATCACGAGGGGCATCAGGACATCAGAGGCAGCCGGGTTGGTTTCCCTAGCAACAGGACACGGCAGAGAAGCTGCTTTTGCTGCACTAGGCCCTGAGACCGGGGTGGGAGGAGGAAGATACCTCCCACCGGATCGTCCAGCACCCCTCCAAGCCAGACCCCTGACAGTACCGCCCCCTGTGAGCCCCCCAGCCAAGGGACCAGGGAGGCTGGGGTCGACCAGGATGTTGGAGGTGGAACAGTCACACCAAGCGCGGTGCAGAGACAAAGGAAGCGGGCTCCCAGGAACGATCCTCGGGGCCATAACCAAGCCAGTTGACCAGGTAATATAAATGACCCTGACAGATCCTAGAGTCCAGAATGGCACGTACCTCATAAATGGAGTCTTGGGCACACGGAGTGACTGTATTCCTGGACGGTGTGCTGTGGGGGTACCCCAATGAAGGGTTTGAGGGGCGAGACATGGAAGGTGGGATGGATTTTCAGCTGCGGTGATAAGCACAGTGTGTAGGCCACATCATTGACCCTGCGGAGAATGGGAAAGGGCCCAATAAACCTGTCATCTATCTTGCGGGAGGGGCAAGTGGAAGGGTAATGCTGCTGGTCCAGCCATACCAGATCACCAATGTTGAAGGAAGGAGCAGGACATCATCGTTTATCGGTGTAGGCCTTGTAGGATTGACGAGCTCATTCTAAGGTCAATTTGGCCAAAACTTGGGTATCGTGGATTTGCTGGGCCAGTGCCCCTGCTGCTGGGACCTGGGTAGTGGAAATGTCCACAGTGCCTAACAGAGGGTGGAAGCCATAAGATACATAAAAGGGGGAATTGCCGAGAGAGGCGTTTGGGGCATTATTGTATGCGAACTCCGCCATAGTGAGCCATGCATACCAGTCATCTTGTAAGTACTTTACATAGCTCTGAACGTATTGTTCAAGAGACTGGTTTACCCGTTCCACCTGCCCATTCGTCTGCGGGTGGTAGGTGGTGGAGGGTTTTAGTGTTACCTGGAGGGCCTTACACAGAGCTCTCCAAAAACGGGACACGAACTGGGTCCCTCGGTCACTAACAATCTCCACCAGCCAGCCATGGAGACGAACGATGTGCCACAGGAAAAGGCAAGTTGTGTGTTGAGCTGTGGGAAGTCCCTTGCAGGCCACAAAGTGTCCCAATTTTGTTAGGTGTTCAATCATGACAAGAATGGTCATGTATCCCCTGGAGGGGGAAAGTTCCACTATAAAGTCCATCCCCACTCATTGCCAGGATCCATGGGGGATGGGCATAAGTCGCAAAACGCCCACAGGCGCTTCTGGTTTTCGCTTAGTGCGTACGCAGGTTACGCAGTGTTGTACATACCGTCGTATGTCTTGTTTCATTTGCGGCCATCAAAAGGTTCTTTGTACTACTGTGCACGTTCGGTCCAGCCCTAAATGTCCTGCCAAGGGTGTGTTGTGGTGGGACCATAAAATGTGTTTCCGGCAGGAAGGGGATACTAGAATTAGGTTGTTCTTCCGCAGTAACCCATCCTTCATCTGGCAGAAAGGGTAGTTCATCAGGGCACCCTCCGCTGTGGTGGCATCCTGTAACTCTTGACAGGACAGGTAGGTGCCTGCAAAAACACGGGAGTGTAGGATCGGTCCTTGGGGCCGAGATGCACTCTCGCGTCCCTCATGGTAACGAGATAAAGCGTCGGCCAGTATGTTCATCTTTCTGGGATGGTAGCAAATTACAAATGAAAAGCGGGTGAAGAATAAGGCCCAGCGGGCATGTCGAGCATTTGTAATTTGGGCACCTTGGAAGAAGGTTAGGTTTTTATGATCCATTGTTATGGTCACAGGATGCTGGGCCCCCTCCAGATAATGGTGCCAGGTTTCAAAGGCTGCCTTGATGGCAGGAGCTCACGGTTGAAGATAGCGTAATTTTGCTCCACAGGGGTAAGTTGTTGGGAGTAATAGGCACAGGGATGTAAGGCGTCTGTGTCACTGGCGGGTTGCAACAGTACGACTCCAATGGCATGACTGGAAGCATCCGCTTCCACAAAGGAGGGTTGGCTGACATCCGGGTGTCGAAGAATGGGAGCGGTTTGGAACACTTCCTTAAGATGGAGGAAGCTGTGTTGCTGCTGGGGCCCACAGATATATTCCTGATGCTTCTTGAGGAGAGTTGTAAGAGATTTGGCAACTTTGGTGTAATTGGGAATATATTGGCGGTAGTAATTTGCGCTTCCCAGGAATCGTTGTAGCGGCCTTCCTGCTTGACGGGTGGGTCACTGCTGAATGACTTCCACCTTGTGTGGGTCCATGGCTATTCCTTCCGGGGTAACTAAAAAGCCCAGGAATTCCACAGTGGTCAAATGGAAGGCACATTTTTCTTGTTTGCAATACAGTTGATGGTGCCGCAATCATCGCAAAACAAACTGGACATTCTGAATGTGTTGGTTCAAAGACGTGGAGTAAATTAAAATATCATCAAGGTATGCAATGACAAATAGGTCGAGGACATCACGAAATATGTCATTGATTAAGTGTTGAAATGTGGCCGGAACGTTGGCTAGACCGAACGGCATTACCAGATACTCAAAGTGCCCATAGCGGGTGTGGAAGGCGATCTTCCATTCATTGCCCTCCTGCACCCACACCAAATTGTATGCCCCACGAAGGTCCAATTTAGTGAACACACGGGCTCCCTGAAGTCGAATCATTAGTTCTGGAATGAGGGAAAGAGCGTAATGGTTCTTTATAGTCAGTGTATTTTAAACTCCGGTAGTCAATGCAGGGTGGAGACCCCCATCCTTCTTTGCTACAAAGAAGATGGGGGCCCCGGCCAGTGAGGTTAATGGGTGGATAAAGCCATTCCATAAGCTTTCTTCTAGATAGTTTTTAAGAGATTCAAGCTCCGGGGGTGAAAGAGTATATATCCTGCCAAAGAGGGGTTCCGCGCCGGGTACTAACTCGATGGGGCAGTCAGAGACCCGATGTAGGGGAAGTTCCGCTGCCTGCATTGGACTAAAAACTTCAGCAAAATCCTCGTACTCCGGGGGTAATGGAGATGTGGTGGACGTTGCCCCGGCACAAGAGGAGAGACTTCCCTGTGGCTTCATCAAAAAGCATGCTTGGGTACAGTATGGGAAAGCAATACAAAGAGTTTTTGTGGTCCAGTTGATGTGGGGGTTGTGGCGGCGAAGCCACGGTAACCTGAGGACCACAGGGAACGTAGGAGTACTCGCAATATCAAAGGATGCCAGTTCGTTATGGGTCTCAACGGTGCAGCGTAGCAATGGGGTTTGAGCCATCATAGGCCCCGAGACCAGACACCACAGGATCACAGAAAGGAAAACACAGATACCCAAACACCACCCCTAGTCTACACAAACACCCTCCCAAATCACGCAAATAGAAGTACAAGAATCACAACACTTTTCTTGGGCCAGCTTCTCGCTCTGATTACCGACGCCGGGATGACTCCGGCGCAGGCTTAAGTAGGGAAGAGCACGCCGTCCCCCCCCCGGTGTGCCTGCAGCCGTGCGGAGTGCCACAAGAGCCCACAAGGGGCGTCAGGACGTCGGAGGCGACCGGGTTGGTTGCCCTAGCAATGGGATGCAGCGGAGAAGCCCCTTTTGCTGCGCTCGGCCCTGAGACCGGGGCAGGAGGAGGAAGGTACCTCCCACCGGATTGTCCAGCACCCCTCTGAGCCAGACCCCTGACAGTCACATGAAATGAAATTTGATCAGGGAGCATGTATACTAGGGCTAAAACTGTCTTTGGAAAAGTTCAAAATTTGGTGAAGATTACAGTATATGGCTCCGAAAAGCCAAATTCTGAAGTTCAGAAAATTTCAGAAACATCGGGAAACGCTGCATGCATGAGGAGGTGGTGGACAGTTGAGCTTCTTCTGGAAATGAAACTTAGCTACATATTTGGTAGGAGGGGGTATGGGAGGGGACAGTTGATGCAAGCTTTTGATTGGCTGTCAGGGCAAAATAAAAGTGGTTGCAGCCATTTTGTCCATTCTCTTGGTGAATTTGGTTGTCTGCTACAATGCTGCTGGATCTGTAAGTAATTGGCTTGGGGGGGGGGGCTGGTCTGGTCATAGGGCCAATGCTGAGGGATAGAAGTTACTTTTACCTTTACCATGCCATGCAGTATTTTAAAAAAATAATAATAATTGGATGCCGCATTGCTTCTAGTTCTGTCTGCTGCTTGGTTGGCACTTGGCACCATGAGCCCAAAGGGATCTCTCTGCCTGACTCCACTTCCCTGTGCTGGGTCTGTTTAAGTTACCAGTGTCAGACTGCTGGGGCCTGGGCTTGCTGGCTTTTGGTTAGATTTATTTCTCCATGAAATTGCAGACCGTTTTGTGGGGTTGTTGTATTCTTCTTGAACGAATGTCCCTTGCTAGCCTTCATTTTTGTGTGTTGTTTGGCTGGCATAATGATTAAAGTGGGTGCACTCACTGCTGATGATGGGCCATGCTGTGGGGACACTACTGTTGGGGTTTTGGGGATTTCTGCACGCAGTTCCACTTTTCTGGGGTTGTCTTCTGGAGTGATTGTCCCATTCTTGCTAACCTGCTTTTCTAGGTAGTGCTTTGGTTGTGGGTTCAAGAACTTTGCAACAACTTTCCAAAGTTTTCCAAGGTCCAGATTTCCGTGTCCAAATTCCAAAACTTTAGAAACAGCGTCGAAGGGCCGCCAAGTACTCCGGCCAATTACTCGGAACGTTGGTATTTGGCCCGAGTACTCAGAAGTACTATTCGGTACAAACCTAATGTATACCCCACGGTAATAGCTTTTGGGATACAAAATTGCCGCATGATAACAACAACATAATTTGTATCACGAATTTGGATGAGGGTTAATACTACACCAACAGCTACATCTTTGTGCTGCCAAATGCCAATAAGGTACACAAGGGCTATAATGTCCTTCTATCTATGGTTGCTGCCAAGAGCTATAATGTCCTTATATCTATGGTTGCTCTTTCCATGAAAAATATGTCATGGGACCCTTTCCTCCTCTGAATACTGTTCAGTAGAGGAATTCTTTCAGTCACCACTTCTTCATGTTTCTTCAGCTGCTCAATAGCAGGACTGCCACAGCAGATACTCTGGCTTTATTCTTAACATGCATCCAAGATATTTTCATTTTCATTTAAAGAAAAGATGTCGTTGGACTCTGTGATAAAACTTAGCATTCATTATAAGTTCCTTCCATATAATATCCATTATTCTCCAAACAAATTTGCTTTCTGAGACATGCAGACATCTTTCTGGTACCTTTATTTCCAGTTTTGGAAATCATCTGTTAATGCAGAAATAATATTTGAGCTGAAGATTCATAGCTTGGTCTTTAAGCTGTAAATTCTTCATGACCAGATTTTGTTTCAGCTGGTGAATGCAACTGCTGTCTTTCCAATTGGTGAACACATTTCCTTCTGGACATCCCCATTGAGCTGCATGCTACTGCTACAAATCATTTCATTTCTTATATACAAGTCATACAAATCATTTCATTTCTTATATGGCAGGAACCCATGTTCACTGCACCAAAATATCTTAAATTCTGCAGCCAGTGATGCCAAATTCTGCGACAGAATGGAGGATGTTCCATGGGTGGAAGTGGGTGGAGATGGGTGTAGGTGGGGGTGTGTCCATGTAAATGGGAACACACCCACCTACACCCACCACGCTGAAACACCCACCCACCCCCATCCATGTAAAAAGGCCTTAGAAGAACTATGTTGACAGCAAACTTAAGATCTTAGAGTGTACTGCTGCTGAGTTGTTTTTGAAAGAGTATAGATGTTTTTGAAAAAATGTAGATGGAGGCAAAGCCTGTGTTGTATCTGTCTACATTCTTTTTCATCACAATCAATGGCAATGCTAAAGAAGAGTGGTGGGAGAACACACTCTAATGTGATCTTAGTGTCTATGTTGAATCATTCACTCAAGTCTACATTTATTTTGATCTTGCACTGATATAAAAGCTTGATGTTAATTCTTTTTGCTGACTTACAATAACATTTCAAGTACTTCAAGAGGTTCCATAATGAATCACAATGGCAGGCTGTCAAACACTTAGTTAAAAATCTTTGAAGTTGTCTTTGCCTGTGTGCCTCTCCCTTTATATCTCCTTTCCCTGTCCATTCTTGGATGTAAGCCTCTTGGGGAAGGGATCTTTTTTGTAATCACAACTGTTTAGTGCCACGTTAATTGCTTGTGGTATATAAATAAATTAGGAGTGGATTAGGCCATCTCGTGCAGTAGTTGTCAATGATTATTTTTAGGGTTCAAATCTGCTGCTGATAGTGTTAAATTGAACTTGTTATTCTTCTGCTATCTCTTTTAGCTTGGTTTCTGCATTCAGCCACTCAATTCTGTCTTCACCTCTTAGCTTCCTTTGAAAAGAAAAGTTGCCCTGGCACCCATAATAATATGGGAAGTCAAAACAGGCGGATCACATTTGGAATAGCTGTATCATACATTATCTTTCTCTCTTTATTCCCCATATGATTGTAGACTTTGGCAGGTGAGCAAGTAACAGAAGGTTGAGATCTAGGAAGCAGCTGTTCTTCAAAGTACATTGTCTTGGGGAACCCACTGCCATCCACACAGATATGTGGTCAGTTTTAAGGCTGTAGAATTTCAGTCATGGGGGAGATAAGCCAGTAAGTAGCTTCTAGAGGTGCACACCAGGAACCCATGTCGCCGTTTGTTTTTGGTTTTCATTTTCATTATTAAAAACTGTCATTATTAATTTTTCTTAATAACAAAATTTTGTTTTTCATTATCGGTGTAGTTGTTGGTATTGGTGTTGGTATCGCACAAAACCAAAAATTTTGTTTTCGGTTTCATTTCCATTTTCATCAGCATGGGGGGTGGGGGGCTCTGTGTGTGGGGGGTTTAGAAGTGTCAGTGGCAGAAGTGCCAGCAGACTGCATCTCATTGTAAACCCCCCCCCCACACACACACACACAGAGCAAACAGCCCACACACACACATGCTGATGAAAATGGGAACAAAACAGAAAACAAAATATTCAGCTTTGTGTGATACCAATAACGAACAACAAAATGTTGGTATTGATTTCATTATTAGCGTTTTTGTTTGTGCACGCACCTAGTAGCTTCATACAGTTACAGAATCATAGGTTTGTGAGGAACCTCAAGGGTCATCTACTCAACCCCACTGCTCCAAGGCAAGACTACTGCTGGATCCATATTGAAAGAAGTAAAAACAATCTCTAACAAAGTGTGGCCCCTGAGGTAATCCGGGAGTGCCCTCTTGCACATGCCAGTCATATATCATGCCCATACAGAAAGGACACAGAGAAATATTATCAGTGGCTACTCGGATATGGAACTCCGTAGTTCTTTCCCATGGAAGTTCACCAAAGCCCAAGCCTAAACATTTTCCAGAGGTTGTGGAAAACCCTTTTTATTTGAGCCAAACATTTGGCAGGCAGGGTTTTGGAAGGTTGGATAGGTATTTTAAAAGGATATATACAATAGCAATATATCCTAGCCAGGTGCCGAGTATCTTCGTACCTGTCTCCTCAGTCTGACTGCCAGGTGCTACTTTGTACCCAACAGGGAGAGAATGAGGAGAATAATGGGGCAGTGCTGTCTTCTACCTGACCAGGCACCAGATCCCCAGGCAGGCAGACAACACCACCCAGTAGGGATGTGAAAATGCGGTTCGGACGTTCGGAGCTCAGCCCAAACTCAGCCAGTTTGAATGGCCGAACCAATGCCAAACCCCCTGAATTGTTTGGACACGTTCAGATGAGTTTGGGCACGTCCAGGTGGGGAAAACAGGGCTGGCAGGCTGAGGGGGGGGGGCAGCTGAGGAGCAGACTTCCTGGCGCCAGGGGTGGAGAGGCTTGGAATAGCAGCCAGCCTGCCCAATCACCATCCGTCTTTTCCTCAGACCACTGTCTTCGCAGTCTGTGATTGGCCATAGGCTAGGCTGCACGGAGCCAATGAGGCTTGTTGTAAGGTGGACGTAGCAAGTAAAAAAAGTCATTGCCCTCCCCCCTTCCAATTCATTCTGAGCTAACCATTGATCCTGTCAGCAGATGTTTTCAGAAGTCTCCCTCTCCCAGCAGTTTGTCTTCCTAATCCATTGCCATCCTCCTCCTATTTCACTCATTTCCACAAATTTACCTCCATTATTCTTATTATTATTATAAACATTTATATAGCGCCAGCCATGTGCCTGGCACTGTACAGGACATAGAAATAGACACAGTCCCTACCTGTGCCTTACAATCTAAAAGACAAGGAGGGGGAGACAGGGAGAGGGGAAAGTGGGAGAGACAGGGGAGAAGACAAACAAACATTCAGGTGGATGCGAAGTCTCAGGTGCATGTGCTTGGCTTGGTTACAATCAGGTTGGTTGCA
>QEPC01000452.1:68144-84536 GCA_003113815.1 Sphenodon punctatus | reverse complement strand
TCCTGGAGGCATAATAGTATTGTCTAGCTAGGGAGATAGCCGAGGAGAGGGAGAATTTGTAGTGGAGGAAGTCAGGGAGGGAGCGGGATTTGCACCAGAGGCGTTCGGCAGTCCAGGTGCAGGAGCGGAGGTAGTGGATGTTAGGGGTGATCCAGGGGTGGGGGTTTTGGGGCTGGACGGGGCAGGAAGAGAGGGGGGCAAGGAAGTCAAGGGTTGAGGAGAGAGAGGTGTTGAGACCGGAGATGGCAGAGTCAGGGGAGGAGGAGGAAAAAACGGAAGGGAGGTGGGGGGATAGAGAGGAGGCAAACTCCATGGGGGTAATGGCCTGCATATTGCAGAAGGGGTGCGGAGAGGGGGAGAAGGAGGGGGGTTGGTGGAAGAGGCTGAAGGAGGCGAGGAAGTGATCAGAATTGTGGCAAGGATCAAAGGAGAGTTCAGCAATCGAGCAATTTCGTAAGAAAATGAGGTCGAGGGAGTGGCCGTCGGTATGGGTGGGGGAATTGGTCCAGAGTATAATCTTTAAAAGAACTTTGTACAACTGTGCTTTGTCATAAATAAACTCAACAAACCTGCCTTTACTGCCAACCAATTCAGTCAGCTGAAAGTTATGTGGTAAAGAAATGTTTTACACTATTTTCTCTCAATTGCTTTCTAACCTTTGCTTCCTAAAACTGTTAGGAAAGCTGACAGATCATGGCCATAAGGCACCTCTACAAAGTGGAGTAACTCTACTATAGATAAAATGGGTATGCTGTACAAAATCAGTTGTTGGGAGCATTTTCCTCAAGTTTCACATTTTTAACCTACAGCTGAAAAAACACATTTTTCATTATAAACCCAACTTCAGTCCAGATAAATCATACTTCCCTGTTACAGTTAGATATTACTATAGCATGTATATTAATTTACCTCTTCTGCACTTGGTAGTTCATGGTGTCTTGCTTGAACAAGATCTATTAATGCTCTGCAAGATTCCAAAAGGACCTTCCTCTTGAGTAGTAAATGCTTCCGTAACTCTTGAACAGAAGCAAAGCCAGCCTATGATGGGGGTGGGGGTGGAATTGAGTTGATTACAGCCCACAGGGCAAGGACACTATTTTCTACAATTGTAAAGTGCCAGGTACCTTACTATTATTTAATAATAATAGGCTTATGCCCTAGTCTGCTAAAGGCCACATTCCAAATAGATATTTTGTAGTGAAGCCTTAAATCATTTTACTCCCCTGTCATTCATATAGCAAGAGCGCTAATCTGAAGTTATTAAGGAGTATGAAGAGAGGTATATGCTCCTCAAAAATGAGTATATACTCCCCATTGCTTTTTACTTCAAAGTAGCTGTAGTAAGAACCCATTTCTTTTAAACAAAGGGAGTCTATCTTATTTTTTGTAAAGCGCCAGGTACATCGCTGGTGCTATATAAATGCTAATAATAATAATAATAATAATAATAATAATAATAGCAACATTGTTTGCTATGACCGTTAGGGCGAGACTGCAAAGTAACTATGTTAGATCTTCCCAAAAGTTCTTGTGCATAGAAGAAAACTTTCTCTTCCAGAAGGTTGAGAAACACCCGGGGAGGGCGTGTCAGCTATTTTAGATCCAATCTTGACAAACATCAAGGAGTTAGCTAAAAATATTAATATGGTGGGCACCTTAGGAATAAGTGATCATGAAATGATAAGAGTTCACAATCCTCTGAAAAAAGGACATTAGCAAAGTACTGGCAATGGATTTCAAAAAAGCAAACTTCAACATACTTAGAAAGCTGATTTCATGGTTGGAAAAACTAGGGAAAGTGGAAGTCCAGGAGGACTTGCAGTTTCTAAAGGAGGCACAACTACAGGTCATACCTATGTGGAAGAAATATGGGAGGAATCAAAAAAGGCCATCATGGTTGCACAAAGATCTTTTTGCAAGACCTGAAAACCAAGAGAGACATACAGAGGAAATGGAAGAATGTGCTACTAAGGGCAAGTATCCGGTAATAGCACAGACATGTTGCAACAAAATCAGGAAGACAAAGGCTTGTAATGAGCTCCAACTAACCAAGGATGTCAGAAACAATTAGAAGGGAATCTACCAATATATTAAAAGCAGATTAAGAAAGGTGTGAGTCCTCTACTCAGTGGGGAAGGTACAATTTTAACAGAGGATGAAATGACGGGTGAATTACTCAATAGGTACTTTGCCTCAGTCTTCTCAAAAAGGTTTACTTTACTGTGACCAGATGCTTAACAAAGAGGACATGGTCAATGAGAGGGAGGGGATGCAGGCCAGGATAACAAGAGAAGATGTGAAGGAATACTTTCCTAACTTGAATTATAAAATCAGCAGGACCTGGTGAATTGCACCCTATGATCTTGAATGAATTACCTGAAGAAATCACAGAACCATTGGGATTACCTTTCGAAATTCATAGAGAACAGGTGAGGTCTCAAGGATTGGAGAAGAGCAAACATAGTATTTAGATTAGATTAGATAGATTTAGATGTTGTTTTTATTTTTTACCCCTCCCTGTGTTCTTTCTCCCTACCCTCCATTGAATCCTTCCCTCCTCCCTGTATATATTCCATCCCTGATTCCCTTCCCCTGTTTTTGGATTTATTTAGAGTAGCATTAGATTGATTTAGGTTTCATTTCAGTTTTGTACCCCTCCCTGTGTTGTTTGTTGTGAGCTGTCTGTATTCCACAACCCCCACTCCCCCATCCCTGTGTATATATAGATAGAAAGATATTAGATATTAGATAGTTACTATAGATAGATAGTTTTAGGAGTTAGCTTAGTTATAGAGATAGATGAGATAGTGTGTAGTGATTCAGTTTTAATATTTTATAGTGTGTTTGTAGATATTAGATAATATTCCATTTAGTTCCATAGGTTTTAGAATAGTTAATAGCAGTTAGAGTTAGTGTAGATATATATATTAGATCCCAAATTTGAATAAATAAATTAAAAATATATAAAATCTTCCTGTGCATTCTTTGGGTGGGAGAAATGGAGAAGGGAAGCAGGCAAGACCAGTCTGCTGCCCCTAAGGCAGGCAATGGGGCACGTGGCAGAGGTGGCAGGGGCCATGCCAGCGGAGTGGCAGCAGGCATCAGCAGCAGCCTGAGCCCATCACCATGCCCCAAACTGCACAGGCCTGATTTTGGCAGTCAGGCTTCAAAGACTCCCAGCAGTGGCACTAGGGGTGTGGTTTGGCGGCGCCTCCTGCTACCGTCCTCCACTGCCACACAGGGCACTGGAAGACCTGCACTCCAGGAGGCTGCGGCTGTCTCTGCTGTGGCTGCAGGAGCAGGTGTAGGTGCTTCAGGGTCGGATGTTCCTCCAGGGCCACCAATGTCCCCGACCCCCATTATCGAGGTGATCCCCAGCAGTCCAGGACTGGTGGATCCCACCCCAGCTGCTAGAGGCAGGGCCTGATCCCCGGGCAATGGCACAGGGAGAGTAGCAGCAGCATGGTGGGCAGTTGATCAGCCTCAGCATCCCAGTACTCCCCTTCGCGGGACATCACTCTGATTGGGGATAGTGAGGCAGACATTAGTCCTGCGGAAGAGATGTCTGGCGCTGAGGCAATGACTGTCCTCCAAGAGCTGTGTCAACAACATGTTCTGCACTTCCCAGCAGCACTGTCAGCGGTGTGTTGCCCGTTGAAGGCCAGAAGGCAGGAGGCGGCAAAAAATGCTCCGTCTAAGCGCATTTTAAGTTTGTGTGGGCAGATGATCCCAGGGAGCTGCAGTACACTTTGTGCCAGAAGGTGGTGAAGCATGGGCAGGTGCTCACCAATCTTGGCACAACTGCCATGGCTAGTCACTTTAAGGGATGTCACAGCGCTGTGCTGCTAAGCAGGCAGGCAGGGGCAGTGGATGCCAGTGCACCGCCTCCATCAGCAGGCAAGCATCCTGGCTCTAACAGCTGCCTCTATCAGCAGGAGCAGTATCGCTGCTAGGGGGGACGAGCAGGAGCAGCAGCATGAGTGCAGCATGGAGAAGCTGGGGTGGGGGCAGCTGCCAAGTCCCTCGGCAGCTGCAGGACGTGGAGGGCGGCGTAGCTTTCAACAGAAAGCCACTAGGGATGTGCGAACAGAACCAGGTTCAGATGTTTGGCCATTCGGTGGTTCAGGTCGAATGTTGAGTTCAGATTCAGTATTTGGTTCAGTTGGTCTCGGTTCGGTCTTTAGTTCAGTGTAATCAGGAACTGAAAATGACATTTGGTTTTTGAAATAAAAGGGAAAAAATGAAAAACATATTTCTGGCTATAACATTTTTGTTTCATATTCACTTTTGATGAAATGTGGGGAGATTGTACCCCAGATTGAGGGAACTATGTGTACCAATATTTGGAATGATTGGATAAAGGGAACTGATTTCAGAAGCAATTGAATGTTGTGATTTTAAGAAAAGCTCCATACACATTCATGGCTACAACTTCTTTATCTTGCCTCCAGTGTTCATGAAACTTGTGTATGTTATGTCCCTCCATATGCATAATACTTCTGCCAATTTTCAGAAAGAGTGGATAAAGGGTCCTAAGGGTATAAGACATTAACCTGAAAATACATTTCCAGCTGTTACATTTTGATATTCCATTCTGTTTACAGGATATTTGACAGGAATGTATCAAATACCTTTCCTGCCATTTCAGCAAATGTACAGGAGATTTTGATAAAGGGACCCAATTATATAAGCAATAGATTTTGTCCCCATGAAGATCATTATTCAGATGAATATCAGCATATTCAGTGCCAGTCAGAGGCAGGCACCCTGCATGGCAGGGGGAGAGAGACTGTAGGAGGAAGGATGTGGAGCAACCCCAAAGACTGACAGACACATTCAATGGCCAAACACATTACTGCAAGCTTCTAGCTTTACAGGACCAATTGGTAGTGGTTTCGAGGTGGGCATAGGGGGCGGCCCTGTGGCGGGCATAAGCAACATAACTGGGACTTCTGAGATAGCATCCCAGCAGTCAGGAGACATAGTTTAAACACATCCAGGCTGGCCAATTATCATCACAATCACATCCTGCAGCACAGACAGAGGACATAAGAGGATCTCTATTGACTGTTTCCTAAACAGATGCTTCTGACTTCCCAGAAACAAGTGGTGGAGATATGTTGCAATGGTCCCAGCACAGAATGAGGATATTTGGTTGACATTTTTGTTGGTCTATTCGCATCACAGACCGATCTTATACCACAGTGACATAAGAGAATCCCAGGCATAGGCCCCTTCTCTACATATGTTGTACAGGCATATTAAAATTGGGACCCTTTATATAATCTTTCTGATATTTGGCAGAGATGATCAAGAAAGTGTAATATATAGTCCTGTCAAACTTCATGTACACTGGTTGGACTACAAAGATGTTATAGTCAGACATACATTTATAGCTTAATTGCTTATACCACCAAGACCGTTTTTCCAATCCTTCTGAAATTTGGCAAAGATAGTAAATATGGGAAGTGGTATAAACTAGACAAGTTTCACCTACATTAGATGTGACATAAAGAAGTTACAGCTAAGAATGTATATGTAGAATATTGCAAAATACAATAATTCAACTGCTTCTAAAATCGGATGTCCATATCCAATAGTTTTGAAATTTGGTACACATAATGCTTTATATTGGAGGTATAGGCACTCCAATTGTCAGCCACATAGCATAAAAAACAAAGATGTTACAGCTGATAATTTATCTTCCATTGAAACCAATGGAAATTCAATATCGAACTCACCGAACGCATCCGAACTAAATGTTCGAATTTGAGTTTGGTTCACACTTTTGCTTCGGTTGACCGAACTATTAGAGTTCAGTCCGAACTCCAAACTTCTGAACCGCATTCGCCCATCCCTAAAAGCCACGCTCATGTAGGGGGAAATGATCGCACTGGATGGGCAGCCTTTCTCGGTGGTTGGGGACATGGGGTTTAGGTGCCTGATTGACTTCCTGGCCCTCTAGTTTAAGCTGCCCTCCCACACCACCCTGAGTCAGCAGGTGGTGCCAGTCCTGTACCAGGCTTTTTGAGGGAGCAGCTGGCAAGGGCTGGGGATGCCACCATCCACTTCACCACATACCTGTGGTCGAGCAGGAACGCGCAGCACACCTACCTGGAAGTGACGACGCACTGGTGGCAGAACCCAGAGGCATCATTTGGGAGTGGCAGGAGGGATCCCAAAGCAGGGTATAGGTGGGCCCTGCTTCAGGAAGAAGTAATGGACAGCCCCCACAAATCTCGGAACATCAAGGCAGCCCAGACCACTATGGTAAGGGAGTGGGTCACGCCAGGTGCACCAAGAGGTGCGTGGTGACGGACAATGCGGCCAACATATTGAAGGCAGTCTGTGAGGGGGGCTTCACCAGCATCCCCTGCACCACACACACCCTTCACCTGGTGGTCAGGGATGCTCAAGGGTACGATGGGGCACAATGGGTGATCCTGGCTCAGATGGTCTTCGTGCTCAGACTGTTCCTGGCCATGACAGAGACCATCAGCTCCTCCATGGCCACCATCAGCCAGGTGACCCCTCTGATCCAGAGTCTCTTGAGGAGGCTGGAGGAGATTCTCCAGGGGCAGGATTATGGTCCTCGGGGCAAGAAGCTGGTGGATGAGGTGGTTGACCTGGTGCAGCAGCTGATACCAGGCCTGAAGAAGCGGTTCGATGAGCTCCTGCAGTGGGAGGAATATGTTTTGGCAACTATGCTGGACCCTAGGGTTAAGGGCAGCATGGCATGGCAGATGGTGTTCTATGGGCACTGGAAGGGTGACCTGGTGGAACAGGTCCAGCAGGCAGAGCGGGCTCTTGAGAGTGTGCGTCAGCAGCAGCAGGATGCCCCTGGGGATGGTGGGAGTGGTGGCAGCCACCCCTTTCAGCTGGCAGGGTCTACCCCTGCCCCAGCCCTAGCAGTAGCAGCACCAGTAGCAGGCTGAGCAGCACCAGCACTCCTATTGCCAGCAGCAGCTGTAACACCAAGCCAAGCAGGGGTGCCAGCCACCAAGCCCTGGCCGAGCCTCTGCTGCTGCTCCACTGATGCCTGTCAGCCTGCAATGCCCAGCCAAGTAGGGGTGCCAGCCACTCTAGCCCCAGGACCCACCGTCAGGTTTCTGGGGCCTACATTCCAGGCGGCGAGGGCTGTTGTTCCACTTCATTGTCTGTGAACGCCCCACCAAGGCCAACTAGCCTGAAATGCCCAGCCAAGTAGGGGTTCCAGCCACTAAGCCCTGGCTGGGCCTCTGCTGCTGCTCCACTGATACCAGCCAGGCTGCAACACCCGACCGAGCAGGGGTGCCAGCCACCAAGTCCTGGCTGGGCCTCTGTCACTGCTCAACCTATGCCAGCTAGCCTGAAATGCCTGTCCAAGCAGGGGTGCCAGCCACCAAGACCTGGACGGGCCTCTGCCACTGCTCCGCCGATGCCTGGCAGCCTGCAATACCTGGCCATGATGGTGACTAGAACTGGAGAATCCAGCATAGAGCGAGCAGAACTGGAGGCCTGCTAGTGTGTCTGCTTAAGATATTAAACAGCCCAAACCCCCGCTAGACCTACCTTCACTTCAGATGGGGCAACATCCACAACAAAGGACACATACCCGTCCAAGTCCAATTGCCCCACATGCCAGGTTTCTTGGAGCAAAATAATGTCAAAAGATCTAATGAAACAACCAAAATCATTATCCATTAATTTGGTTTTCCAACCCAAAATGTTCTGAGAAACTATAGAGATAAAAGACTTCCTTAGGGGGCCTGCCCATCATTCCTCCACTTCATCTGTGGTTACAAAACCCAATTGGTTTGAGGGGAGATCAAATTCCTCTATCCCCAATATTGAGGGGGAGAGAGGAGGTGCAGGCAAAGGATCCATCTTAACTGGACATAATCCTGAAGGATCAGAACCAGTATTACCCAGCACTGTGCATGACCACTTCCCATGTGCCAAAGCACCCAGGGAAGTGGCCTCATGCTGAATATTTTGTGGAGGGGTGCAAAGAGGAGAGCTAGCTGACAACGGGACTGTGAGGAGTTTGACTGCCAGATTGAGAGCCACGTCAGAGACCCCAGCATTATTTTCCTCCTGTGGCTGTACCTCGGGGAGCCCAGCTGTGACAATTAGAGACAGACCTGTGAGTGGCCGGGAGCTGAGAGGGAGGAGCCACCAGGGCTGTAATTGACTCATTTCCCTTGGCGTGCATGCCGTGGGTGTGCGCGCCAAAGGGCTGCGTGTGCAAGGGGACTAGGAGGTTCTGTATCTGGCATGTGTTGGTAGATAAGGAGAGATGGAGAGGAAAAGAGCTAGAGAACCTGTCTCGGCCTCCCTGGAAGATGATCTACCAGCTAAGATGATGAGAAATTTGCCTCAGGGTAGTGTGAGTACGCAGTTCTTGTCCCAAAATAGGTTTACAAGTTTAGAAGGGTTGGATGGGACTGATGGTGAATGTGTGACGATATCTCCCCCTGAGTTGTCGACCCTCTGTGTGCCAGAGACTAAGTTCAGTGAGGATGCTTCCATGAAGGACTACCTGATATATCAAATGGGACTCATTGCTAAGACAGTTGAGGCTCTTTTCTCCAGCATAAAAGGTTTGGCTAACTCCCTGTCGGTGGTTAAAGAGCAACTAGGGGGGATAACTAACCAGTTGATGGCGTGTGTAGATACATTGGAACCTGAATTGGGAAAGCCATGGGCTAAACCTGTTAATGACAAGTATGTCAAGCGGTCATTTGTTAAACGATCCCCAGCCCTGGCCCAAGAGAGGGTCTGGGTCAAGATATGGGAGATATACCTATATATAGGGAGGGACTTTAATGGGGCGGTTCAGTTGTGGGATAGCCCAAGGTCGGTGGCTCTCCATCTTTCATTCCTGCTTAGGAAATCTGTCAGCCCTGCTGACATTCTTGGAATTGTTAGCTTACCTAGTAAAGGTGGCTGTTATAGTTTGAAAGTTGAGTTTAGAACACACCAATGGGTAGTGGATATATTTATGCAAGGAAATTTCTGACTAGGAGAGGTATTTCAATAGATAGAGTGTGGGGGTCAGAAGTGAGCCAATGTAATAGTCTTGTAGCCCCAGGAAACACTACCCAGCTATTCTTACCCAATCAGGAACCGTTGGACTCCCAGGGCCATGCCTTGGACACCCAAGCACCCATTAAAAGAGAGTTGAGGCAAGAGGGCTTGGGGCTGTTGGTGGACCTGGAGGGGAAGAGCAGACCTATGGAGTGTCAGACTATGGAAGATACCCCTAAGGATGTCACCCATGGCCTTGAGCCGTATCCAATGCTGATGTTGGGGAATTTGGTTAATCTAGTTTATTTAATTTATTTATTTAAAACATTTATACCCCTTCTGTAAACAGCTTGAGGCGGCTTCCAACAATATAAAACCATATAAAACAATCAACAATTAAATACTTTTAAAACAGGGCCCCAGGAAACAATATCAACATTAAAACAATACAACAGGGTAGGGGAGAAAAACACAACCCTAACCCACCCTCCCCACCCTCCCCAAAGTCCTGGGCCTAGTTCAGGGTGATTTGTCCCAAGGGAGTCAAGAAGGGGTGGGGAAATAGGATCCCCAAGGAAGGAAATTGTTACAAAGCTGGGGAACTTTCTCTTGGGTGCTGGGGATATGGGAGATTTAAGTCCTATGCGGGGTCAGCTACAGAAATTGTCTGCAATTGATCAGGATGTTCTTTTTATGAGGTTGGAGAAGATCCAAGTGGCATTGAAGGCCCCTGGGATTATATATGAGGTTTCGTAAGTAGATGGGAGGGTTATTGGAGGTAATGGTGAGAATAGGTTATTGGATTTAACAGAAGTAAGAGTTTTGGACCCTGATGAACAGGATCTATCATCCAGGGATATAGTGGTGTACAGTGAACTCCCCTCTCAGGAGACTAGATTGGAAGCTGAGGCTAGCGTACTAGTCCATGGTGGGGTCAGTAATGTGGCTGTCTTGGATGGGGAACCATCTATAGTCCAAGTGGGTTCCCCCCAATGACAGCTAGAGTTAGGCCCTTCCCTACCCTCACGACCAGTAATTGGGGAGGACAGTCTAGATGGGCGGCTGGCTTTGGAACTCCCTTCCGGAGGAAGCTCGCCTGGCCCCTAGCCTGTTAACATTTTGGCGACATTGTAAGACCTGGCTTTTCGCCCACGCCTTTGGGAGGGAGGGGTAGGGGGGGTGTTTAGTGCCCCCACCTATTTTGGGTTTTATTCTGCTCGTTGCCCTGTTTTAATGTTTTGATTTTAATGTTTATATGTCGAATGTTTTTAAATTGATTTTATTGTTTTGATGTTTTGGAAGCCGCCCCGAGCTGCGTGGCAGGAGGGGTGGGGTAGAAATGCATAAAATAAATAAAAATAAATAAATAAATATAATGTCTGACCAAAATCCACAACCTATGAATACAGCTTGCATCTCCCTGCTTTCATGGAATGTTACAGGGATGAGGGCCCTTATCCAGGATCAAGATTGGATGAACTTTCTTAAGGGGTTTGACATTATTTGTCTCCAGGAAACGTGGATAAGGGGGTCTGATCAGGTATTTATGGATGGCTTTGACCTCTATTTACATGGGGGATCTAAGTTGGGGACATGGGGTAGGATCTCAGGGGGTTTGGCAATGTTAATCCAGCCTTCCCCAAGAGGAAGTTTGACCCTATTGGGATCAGCAAGGCCTGAATACCAAATAGGAGTGCTTCATTGGGTTGATTGTACTCCAGGGCTGTACTTGATTTGTAATGTGTATATCCCCCCTACTTCATTGCAATACTACCATCCAGCAATATGGCAGGCTTTGGAAGAGGATATTTTGTTGGCAGAGGAACAATATCCTAGGGCACTGCTAATCTTGGTCGGTGACTGGAATACGCAGCTAGCTATGGGAGTAGAGGGGAATTTGGTTGTAGCATCTAGACCCAATCTTACTGGAGACCTGGAGGAGAGAGAAATCTATGGGTCTCATGCCCCCTTGATTGAGTTGATTCAGAGGCTTGACTTAAGAGTCTTGAACCAGGACTCACTCTCTGATTCCCTGGGGGGCTTTACCTTTGTGGGAAACCAGGGGAGGAGTAAGATTGATTGGGTCCTGGTCCAAGCAGAAGTCCAGGGGATCTATGATAACGTTATACTCCTACCTAGACCTGAGAGTGATCATTTAGCTTTACTCACTAGGATAAATGTTCAAAGGCAGGGGCGGTCTGCATGGAATATAGATGGGGACATGAGAAGAATGAGAAAACTTTCTCAAGGGGACCTTATCCAGGAGATGGGGGTTCTTATGGTCATGGAGAAAATAGTTCAGTTGGAGTATCGGATCTATGGCTCTAGTGATCCCGCCACATTAGTCTCATCTTATGAGGAGCTGCTGAGGCGGGTTCAGGATTCCCTGATGTGTACTACCCCCAAGAAAGACCTTGGCAGCAGGTGCAATAACTGTTGGTATAATGGTGAGTGTAGAAAGGCTAAGAAGTGCCTGGTAGGACTTAAAAAGAAGTGGGTGAAGGATGCACTGGAAGATTCAAGGAAGGCATTTGTGGAGGGAAGGGCCCAATATGCCCTTCTGTTGAAAAACACTAGGCAGGAATATTTTTCCTGCCAGTGGGACAAGATGGCAGTTGATGCTGCCACTGGTAATTGTGGGTGGTTCTGGGCATCTCTTAATAAAATCATAAAACCGAGGGGAGTATTGGGCAACCAGGCTATTTCTAATTCCCAGTGGGTAACCTTCTTTGGGCAACTTTATGAAGATCAGGCCGTAGGAACTGAGGATCTTTCCCAGGAAAGGGTTGGTTCTCCTTTGGGGGAGTGGGGGAAAGAGGACTTTGCAGAGGATGAGATAGTTAAGCTGATTATGGGGCTTAGGCTTGGTAAAGCACCTGGCCCAGATTGGCTAATGGCAGAAGTCCTTCAATTGGCCCCATGTTGGTGGGCTTGACTGTTTTCAAAGTTATTTTTTGTAGCAGCTAGGAATGAGGGGATCCCCCAGACATGGATATACAGTATAATAGTCCCTATATTTAAGAAAGGGAGCCCCCAAAACCTGGCCTGTTATAGGCCTATTAGTTTAACATCAATTGCTGGGAGAATATTTGGGAAAATACTTCTGAGGGAATTGGAGAAATGGGTAGAGAACAAAGAGGTGATCCCCAATGAACAATTTGGATTTAGGAGAGGGCGATCAATTACTGATTGCTGTTTTGTTTTGCAGCATACCATCTATAAGTTTTATAGGGTAAGGAAAGGCAAGTTATATCTAGCCTTTGTTGACCTTAATAAGACCTTTGATTCAGTACCAAGGGCTTGCCTCTGGGCTAAGTTGCGGGTCCTTGGTATCGAGGAGAAGCTGTTGGTGGCAATTTCTGGCTTTTATAGCAAGAATTTGGCTAGGATAAGGGGGTCTGGTGGTTATTCCATGAGTGAGGCAATTCCCATAAGGAGAGGGGTGCAACAGGGGTGCGTGTTGGCACGCCTACTTTTTAACATATACCTCTCAGATCTCCCTGAGACAGTTGTGAGGGACGGGGTTCATGCTCCACATATAGGGGCTACAGGTCTGGCTTTTCTCCAGTTTGCAGACAATGTAGTCTTTCTCTCACAGACGGAGGTGGGAATCAAGAGGGTTCTAGAGAAATTCAAGCATTATTGTGGAAAAAATGGTCTGCTTCTGAATACCTCTAAAACTAAGATTATGATCCTTGGGGGAAAAAAATTCCTTCCTAGTTGGAAGACTGGTGCAGGACAGATAGGACTAGTTAATTCCTTTAGTTACTTGGGCCTCATAGTGAATAATAAAGGTACTTGGAACCAGCATGTCCAGAGTAGGGCTACAAAGGCTCTGAGAACTGCACGCACTTTGCTTAGAGTGGCAAGGCTATCTAAGGGGGTGCTAGTGTCCTCCCTATTAAAGGTGTATGATGCCAAAATTCCACCAACCCTCCTGTTTGGTTTGGATCTGATTCCATATATAGATACTGCGCCATTAGAAAAAGTTCAGAACTGGTTTCTTAGGCGCTTGCTAGGGGTACCTGTGTCTGTTCCTGCTGCCATCCTTAGGGCTGAGGTAGCTAGATTTTCCATTAAAGCTAAGAGGGCCTACGTCTGATATTGGATTAAGCTAATGAATTAGCCAGATACAGTCCTCCCCCTGCTGTGTCTTCAGGAGGAGCTCTCATATCAGGGAGTGTGCACTTATCCTTGGTTGGCCTATTTGGGTCAACTATTAAAGGAAACGGGCTTTTCTCTCCAGTATTTTGGTGGGAAACCTCCATATACTATTAAAGCGGAGTTTTTGGCCAGGATCCAGGACATAGCGTCCCAGGAAGACATTGCATAAGTGGGGGAATGGAAGGTAGTCCCCTCTCTCCAGATGTTGAAGAGGCAGTTTCGATTTGAATCTTATTTGGATCTTTTGACAAGCTCCAAGCTTCAGAGAGCCTATACCCAGCTGTGATAGCAGCTGGTAAAGACAGCGGTAACAGAGGGAAGGTTTAAAGGAATTCCCCAAGAGTATAGGCTGTGTTCTTGTTATAAACGAGAAATAGAGACAACTGAGCATTTCTTATTACGATGCCCTTATTTTGAGGCCCTTAGGGAGGTGTGAATAACCCCGCTGCTCTCTGGGGAGCTGTCTCCCTATGAACGGAGTGATATGTTTTTGTCTCTACTTGCGAAGTCTCATAGGGAGGAGATGGTGGCCTTGGCATCTTTTACATACTTGGCTGGTAGGAAACAGCAGATGATCCAGGCTAAATTATTAAGAGGGAATATTACAAGGCCAGGGGCTTCACTATGAGAACTATCCAATTTAGTTGATCCAATATGGTGATTCTCTCCTCTTGCAAGGATGCCATAAGAAATTCTATCTTTCTAGAAAGTATACCCAATTGTACCCTAATTGGATATTTGTCCTCCCAACCAATGTATCTTAGTTATTGAAATTTGTGTATTGCTTCTGTGTTGACAGGGATATGGTAGGAGTTGTTTGCTAAATTAATTCTAAATTTGTCTAAATTGGTAGTTGTATTTTGATGGCTGGAATGAGCTAACACTGATAGTTTTATTACATATAAATGTGAAAATTGGAGGGCATGTCCTTTGGTAAGAATTAAAGTATGAAGAGATAAACTTCTCTGTGAAAGTGACGACAAATATTTAAAAGTATTATATTATTTTAATTAAAGGAGGAAATGTGGAATTTAATTTTGTCTATGGTCATTAGCCATAGGGCTATGGCGGGATCCAGTAGCCGGAAAAATATAATAATATAACAAAGCTATGATTAATAGAAGAGATTAGCCACTGCCTGGTTTTTGCTCCTACTTTGTAAGTAGGGTGCAGTATTAGTAATATTTTGTATTTTATTCTATATTATTTTATATTACTTTCTATATCTGTGTTTCTTGTATGTTGTTGTTAGTCTGGGCCATGGTGAGAGCCAGTGCCGTCAATAAACTATGAATGAATTAATGAATATTTTGTGACACAGCTTCTTTTACCTGCTCTGTTACTAAGACCACATCCGCTTGAGAATGGTACCCTTCTAAATAATAAATAGTCATTGAAGACTGCCATGCATCAGTGGAGCCACGGCATAGGTCCAGCCTGGCCCGGGCTTGGTGGTGGCTGGCACCCATATGGGGCTGGGCATTGCATGCTGGCATCCTACTTGCCATATCTCAACCAACTCTTCTTTATATTGGTCAAGTAGCCTTGCCTGGTGGTGATTCACATGGCCAGCCAGCCACCGCCTGCCTTGATGGTGACTAGAACTAGACAACCCAGCACAGAGTGAGCAGAACTGGAGGCCTGTCAGCCTGCAATGCCTGGCCAAGTAGGGATGCCAGCCAAGTAGGGATGCCAGCCACCAATCCCCAAGCCTTCCCGGCCTCTGCTGCTGCTGCTTCTAGGTCTCAGATGGCCAGCCCTGGTGCCATGGGAACCCCCAGGGGTCAAGCATCAACCCTGCCTGCCTGGGCAACCCGGGGTGCCAAGCGCCAAGCCTTCCTGGTCTCTGCTGCTTCTGCTGCTTCTACTGGGTCTCAGATGGACTGCCCTGGCACCACAGGCACCCCCAGGGGCCAAGTGCCAAGCCTGCCTGCCCGGGCAACCAGGGGTGCCAAACGCCAAGTCTTCCCTGTCTCTGCTGCTGCTGCTGCTGCTGCTGCTGCTGCTGCTGCTGCTAGGTCTCTGATGGCCTGCATGCTGCCCCAGGCACACCTGGGGGTTCCTGGAGTGCCCCAAGACTCCCGGCAGGACCAAAATTTCTAATAGTTTGGGGAGGGCCAAACTCCGCCAGACCGAACCCATGAACCCAAACTAAGTTTTTAGTTCAAATGGCCGAATGCCTGAACAGCCGAACTCTGTCCTGTTCACCCACCCTACCACCCAGCAGCTAAGAGAAAAAAAGAAGAGTGAGGGAAAGCTTGTCCTGTTGAGTATGAGACTTTGGGAAGGATATGAATGCCCAAGGGAGGGTTCCAGCCTCCACTCAGGTTGCACTCTGGTTTAGTCTGCACTCTAGCCCCAGTGTACAAGGAAACCACACTCACCATCTGCCTTGGTGCAGTTCCATCCTATTCAGCCAGCCTAAATAACACAGTTCAGTCATATCATTTGTGAGAGCATAATAACTGGACTGTCAGTTGGATTAATGCAGAATTATTTTATAACAGGAAAGATTTTCAAATTCATTGATAGTAGTTAGGCACCCAGCTATTTTTATGCCTTTTAATATTTCCCCCAATATCATTACTCACAAGGGTTTCTTTTAGGGGGGACCTGGAATTTGCTTTAAATGGTCAAGATCCAAAATCAATACAAAAAATATCTTCCACAAAAAGCTTCTAATTCTCCTTACTTCCCTCTGAATGACTGCTTGACCCCTCTATCATTTAAAAAGGTGCTGATGGACCAAAGAAAATACCATTCCTATTAAGAACAAAGTCATTTATGGTCACATTTTTATTTTCCAAAACAATTAGTCTCTTACAGATTTTTCAGATGCAGGTAGCCAAATCTCATTCCTTATAAACTGAACAGGATTCACTTAAGTTAATCAGCTGGCCTTGTCAGCAGAATATTGTAGAGTTAGCTTTCTGTTGAATAACACACAGCCGCTCTTACCCATTTTTCTGCTTCCCATTCTGACATCTGAAAAATGTCCTCCCAGGATGCTGGCTCTGACAATTTACTGGTACTGACTTTGTAGGACAGATGAGTGGGGGTAATGCCTTTGTTAGACCTCGTCGACTGCCTTCGCTCAGCATCAGCAGCTGGCTGTGTCTGTTCCTGCATTTCTGTTACCTTTGTGCCGATTTCGACTATTTGTTCAGAGGATTGCTCCCTTTCAGTGGTTTCGTGGTTGATTGTTCTCCTTCATCTGGA
>QEPC01000452.1:44112-68044 GCA_003113815.1 Sphenodon punctatus | reverse complement strand
CCTTTCCCTGGTGTGTGTGTGTGTGTGTCCGGGCGTGTGGCCATGCATTGTGTCCCGCTGCGGGTCCGCTGTGTGTGCCGGCTGTCAGCCTGTTCTCGCTCTTCCCCCCTCCCTTCCCGTTTCCCTTGTGGGGGTTTAGCGCCCAGTGGGGGTTCGGCTGCACGTCTGTTGTGCTGCCACGGCCCACGATGGTGCGGCCCGGTTCCGGCCCATGGTCCCATTCCCGGCACGTCTGTTTGGGTCGTTCTCCCACCCCCGGACGTGGTTGCGCTGTTCGCCCCCTCTGGTGGTTCGCTGTGGTGAACCGGCCGCCCATAATGTCTGAAAATACCCACTGTTACTAATGGTTACTCTGTCTGTGCATGGATCGAGAATCCTGTAGCCTTTGGAATGCTCACTGTATCCTACAAGGATGCCTTCCACTGCTCTGTTTTGCAGCTTAGTATGTTTCTCCTCTGGGATATATATGTAAGTCTTACTTCCAAATACTCTGATGTGGCCCACACTAGGTTTTTGACCATGCCACAGTTCATATGGAGTTTTCCTCACTGTTCTAGAATACAGCCGATTTTGTTGGTAGGTAGGTAGGTAGGTAGGTAGGTAGGTAGGTATGTATCAGCAACTGCTGCTTTGCCCCAGTATCTTTCTGGTAGTCCAGAGTCTGTTAACATGTATTTAACAATTTTGGTGGTTGTTTATTATTTATTATTATTATTATTATTATTATTATTATTATTATTATTTGCATAGTGCCAGATCTGTACCTGGTGCTTTACAGAACAATGAGATAGACGTGGTCCCCATCTACGACTTACAATCTAATTGACTTGGAGGGGGAAGACAAGGAGAGGGGACATAGGGAGAGACAAGGGATAAAAACATTCAAGCGGATGCGAAGTCTCAGGTGCACATGCTTGGCTTTGTTGCAGTTAGGCAGGAGTCAATGGGGAGGGCAGACAGTAAGTATTAAGAGGGAAGTTCTAACAGGCGTCGGGAAAGACGGCGAGGAAGAGGTGGGTTTTGAGGAGGGATTTGAAGATGTGAAGGGAGAGGGCAAGGCGGATGTGGGCAGGGAGGGAGTTCCAGGCATGGGGGGCAGCAAGGGAGAAGGGACAAAGGTGGTTAGGTGAGCAGGGGAGACAAGGGAGAGCAAGGGAGGGGACAGAGGAGGAGCGAGGAGTGCATGCGGGAGTGTATAAGGAGATAAGGGCTGAGAGGTAAGGGGGAGCCAGGTTGTGAAGGGTTTTGTAAGTAAATACCAGGAGTTTGTGAAGGATGTGTGCGGGAAGGGGGAGCCAGTGAAGCGAGGAGAAGAGAGGAGAGGCTGTATGTGGTCGAAGCGATGGGCCGAGTGGATGATCCTAGCAGCAGCTTTTGGGATGGAAATAAGGGAGGACAGATGAGAGCGGGGAAGGCCAACAAGGAGGAGGTTGCAGTAGTCAAGGCGAGAGATGACCATGGCGTGACCATGGCGTGACCATGGTTAGCGTTCTGTTTTTCCTTTCAGCTGTTCCGTTCTGCTCGGGTGTATATGGCACTGCCTTTTGGTGCTCAATTCCATGGAGTCTCAGGAAGTCGTCTACTTCCTTTCCTGTGAACGCACCTCCATTGTCAGTCCGCACCGCAGTGTCTTTGGTCTGTGCTGGAACTTGTTGCTCATCATGGTCACATAGTCCTGAAGTTTGTTGAATACTTCATCTTTACACTTCATGACATACGTAATCGTGTACCTTGAATAGTCGTCAATGAAAGTTACCGTATACCAGTTGCTTCCTGGCGTGGGAACCTTCATTGGGCCACAGAAGTCACTGTGTACAAGATCAAGCAGTTTTGGGGCTCTATTCTGACTCTTCTTAGGAAGCGTAGCCCTTGTGACTTTGGCTTTGATGCAGCAGTCGCATTTCATGATCATGGGACATGTTGATACCTTAAGGTCTTTGGTCAACTGCTGTCTGTGCATTTCCTTGATGCTGTCAGGGTGTCTATGTCCCATGCGACTATGCCACAGGTGGATGCAGTCATCATGTAGCTTGTACGCAGTGAATTTCGCCTGTTCTTTTGCTGTGCTCAGATGGTACAGGTGCTCATCTGCAGTGGCTCTGGCCAGTACTTTTGTCCCACTTTGAATTGTGCATTCATCTCCCTGGAAATGGATGGTGAGCCCCCTCGCTGCCAGGTGCCTCACGGACAGGAGTCCCCCTTCTAGGTTGGGCACATAGAGCACAACTTCATAGGCATGGTCAGTGTGCCTCCCTGTGACAGGTTGCAGTACAGGAATCCTTGTCCAATTCCTTCCGCGTTGATGCTTCTCCCATCTGCAAGGTAGAACCTTTGTTTACTGCTCAGATGCAGCCCTGTGAAGAATCCTTTATTGCTAGTCATGTGGCTCGTTGTCCTGGAGTCTACAAACCAATTTTGGGATGAGTGGTCTTGCGTTGCTCTGAAGCACCCACTCCATTGTTGAGTGACTGTGTTGCTGTTTGTGACTTTAGTCCTCTGCTTAGGTGTTCATGGAGACAGTTTCTGCTGTTCTGCTTTTCATATATAGCAGTCTTCCTTTAAATACCCCTCCTTTTTGCTTCTGAAGCATACTCTGGTTTCTCTCTTAGGAGCTTTGTCTGAAGTTTTTAGTGCAGTCTCATTACCCTGCTTTAGATCATTCTTCAGGTTCCTTTCTGCACTGGAATTCATCCACAAGTCTACCTTTAACAAATTCCAGCTTCAGTTCAACCTCTGGCCTTGTCTCCAGGGCATTAATAAGGGCAGTGTAAGATTCAGGCAGACTGCAAAGGAGTAGAGCTACCATATGGCTGTCCTTTATATCTTCTTCAATGCCACGCAGCTGTGCCACTACTTCCAATATGGCATTTATATGCTCCTGCATTTCACTTTCTTTGCCAAGCCTCATTTTGTATAGTTTCCTCAGTAGAAACAGTTTGCAATTCAAGCTAGTTCTCTCATGCAAGTTTTGCAATGCAATCCACATGCCTCTTGCTGTGGTCTCACTTCTTATATGGATTAGCAGGTCATCTTCTACCTATAAACTTATTGTAGCCTTTGCTAACCTGTCCTTTTTATCCCATTCCTTGTGATTTGCTGCTGGTCTGTTTGTGGTAATCACCTCTCATAGATCATCTTTAGACAGCAGCATTTGCACCTTAAACTTCCACAATTGGTAGTTTACATTGTTCAGCTTTCCTACTGAAAGTCTGAGCTCTGAGCTGCTTGCCGTACTTGCTTCTCTCCCTTTCCTCTTCTGGGATTTAGGCCTTCTTACTCAAAGTCAGTAGGCCTCTCTGTCTGGGAGTTTTCCTTCACAGTCTGCATTCCTTCTGGGCTGCTTCTAGTCTTCAAAATTGCCTTGAAGATGTCCTGGGCCCATAATCTATTGCAGAGTTAGCTTTCTGTTGAATAACACACAACAGACATTTCTTCAAAACAGAACTTTACTAAGAACTCAGAAGACATGCTTCCATACTGTACAGACTGCATGGGACAAGATGGAGGACAGAGAGAGGAGACAAGGAGGGGGAAAAAACTGTTTCATCCCCTGACCCTCCTCCTACTGGACAAGCCCCATATTAAGCTTGCAGTGCTTGCAATGGGCTGTGACTTGTGACTGTTGCACAATGATATGGCTCCTGCAAAATGAATCAGTTGAGATACTGAACAGTTTGGGAAGATTTTTTTATCCTGGCTGGTAAAATTAGAAAAGAGCTGGGCCTAGAGCTCTAGCAAAAACATCTAAAGTCACAACCCTGTAATGCAGATTATATTCAAAAGCAGAGTATGACTTCTATGTTTATAGGTTGGTTGTTGACATATTACGAGCTCCTGTTAGCTTGGATGTGTACTCTTAAAGCACTTTTAAGAGATTTCTGTAGGATTTTATTTTTGAGTGGTATATTTTGTAATATCTCTCACAGTTTTATTACTGTTCTAAGTTTTTTATTTATGTTAACAAGCTACGTTGATTGTTTTTTTCTATTTTGGCAAAAGCCATAAATACATTTAAATTTGACTCACTTAAGTTACCACAAAATTCTAGTTAAGGGTATTGGACATTACAGAGGATTAACTGCAGGTGATAATGACGATGAATGAAACTGTACATTACTTATTTTATCTACTAAACAAACAAACAAATAAGATTTTCCTTAAGAGCTGCCACTTCATTGGCTATATACATTGTTAACTCAGACATGCCAAGAAGATTTAGCTCAACAGCATGAATGTGGCAAGATGTGAACATGTGTGCATTTGGCAAAGCTTTTAAAAAAATGATATTACAGTAAACATATTTTTCTCATTCTCATGTGTTACTTTAAAACATATCTTATTCTATACTTTTGATAGTTTCCATCCCTTACACTTCTTCCCCAATACTGACCAATTCTTATAAAAAATAGAGAAACCCTATTTTTGGAAGGGAAGGAAGGAAGTGAATGCAAGAACAGCTGGCATGTGTAAAATGGAACAGTTGTCTTCTATGTCATGCCATTCCTATTCTGTGACTGCAGCAAAATGACAGCTGTGAAAATGGAGCAGGCAGTCCCTATTTTCAGGATATGCTGAACTCATAATTCAGTCCTAATGAATGTGTCATTGGAATCTAAAAGCCTGTTTAGATTACTGCTTCCGCTATTACGGAAGGGCTGAATGCAGAAATGAAAATGCTTTAATTTACAATGAATAAACATCATGTAAGGGCATGCAAAATGGAACAAGGTTCTGTGAAGTGGCAGAGCGGGCGGATGCATGCTTGGAGAGCTCTGTAACCAGACATTAACACCCGCACTCTTTGTAAGGTGCACTTTATCTCCATCTTGGCTGGAGCACAGAGGCAGTATTTTTGCAGAAACATTTGCTACCACCTTCCCTTATAAGCTAATACTACAGTTAGCCAGTGTATACAATCAGGGCCGTCCCCAGGCATGTTCCATATGTGCAGCCGCACATGGTCCCGTGGCCAGCTGGGGCCCCACACTTGCCTGGCTGGGCAGCAGGCTTCAGACAGCTTCTCGCCCAGTAAGTGATTCTTCCTCCCCTCCCTGGCTCCAGACCCCATCCCTCACCTGCCTCTGCCTTCTAGTAACTCAGCAGCAGCAGCGGGGACACTCAATCAGGCTGGGAGATAAGACTGTTTGTTTACAAACAGCTCCTCCCCACCTGCTGATCAGAAGGTTGCTGCCTTGTAAAGAAGGTTCTTCGAGATGGCTCCCAACATTCTCACAACTAGGTTGTGCACGCTCAACCTATTCAAATAATAGACCACATGATGGTCTCAAGCTCCTCTAGTATAAAAAGAATCCTCCCCCTCTGAATGACAGTTCCTTTCAATCCTTTCTAGAAATATAAGAAAAGAATTCCATGCGGGACTGGAAGGGTGGGTATTTGTGAGAATGTTAGGAGCCATCTCAAAGAACCTTGTTTACAAGGTAGCAACCTTCTGTTCTTCTTCGAGTGGCTCCTCACATGATATTTTTACATGGCTTCGTCGGGTGGGGAGTCCGTGGGCATGCCTGTGCATGGGTGGGTCATGCACACAGCTGCACACACATCCCCACTCACCCACCACTCATCCACACCCACATAGTAACCACCATTTCCCCCAGTTGCTCCATGCGTGGGGATGAGTGGGGGGGTGAGTGGGGATGCGTGTTAGGTGAGCGCGCACGCACCCCCACTCACCATGGGCGCGTACACCACGTCATTCACACAGGGTTCCCCCACCCATGAACACAGAAATCTGCGTGTTCATGACTGGGAGAGGCCCGTGTAAAAAGGGTCACATTCTCACAACTGTCTTACTTATACTATCTTAGGTAGGAATTTAGGATGTAAAGCAATATCTATTCTGTCTTGGAAAATATATCTGCAAACATGGTTCTGAGATTATTATGGCTGCTATTTCACTAACTCTTCTTAATGAAGTTATTGCTAACAGGAATACTGTCTTTAAACCCGCACCCCATAACCAGTTCATTTGCACCCCCCTGGAGGCCAGACTGGCTACGCTCACCCCCTCCTACAGTAAGGCAGTGGATGCAGTCAGTCTCTCTGTGCCTGCCTCGCTGCCCACTTGGTCAATCTCTTCTGACATGTTCTCTGACAGGATTCCTTGAGGAATCCTGGTTGCTCTGGTGTTTAATGGTTTCTCTGTACTTGACCAACAAACCACCCAAAATACAAGATTTCTTTGCTCCTGGAAGAACAAAAAACAACAGCAGCTGTAACTTAAACGACCCATTATAGCTTAAGTTTTTTTTTTTTTTAAATAAATGGTTCCCAAGGATGAGATTAAAATAGTGCAACTAGTGTCAAAGAATGAATAAAGATATTCAAAATACTTGTAAAGTTTAAGGATCCCCAAATCCAATCAGTGTAGGAGTGCATAAGCAGAATGTAGAAGTGTCATATGAGTACATTGGCATGAGGAGCCAAACAGTAAATCCCAATTTTAAAAATCTGACATATTATTTGAAGAAGCTGACCTGACACCTTTACTGGGCATTTCCACCAAACTAGCTCTTTTATGTAGGCCAAGCCTTATTTTTTCCAATGTAACCTTTTGTGCTAAGTTTGAGATGTCTCTTAACAACAGGAATGCAGTAATTTAAAATTTTATAAAGGCAGATATGAAAGATTAATATTATGATGATTTCTGCTGGAGAAGTAAAACACAAGCAAACTCCCAACATCTGTCATTCAGACAACGGTTATTCCTTGAAGCTTGTCTCTCGTAACTTCATATTTTTTTAATGTTTAATTGACAAATCATCGGAGAGTTTGTATACAAAGGAGGGATTACTATAAAAGGGCAATCAGGACACAGGTAATTGACCAGATGTAAGAAACCTATCGACTGAATTTAAAGAACCCAGCATAAACAAGCCACACACTTAGGTCTGGGGTCTGGAAGTTACACTAATACACTGCACATCAAAGAAAACATCAGTTTGTCTGCCCTGCAGAAGACTTAGGGTTGTGTTTTGTAGAGGATTTCAGTGGGATTTCTGCAAGTGGGAAATAGGGCATTTATGCAGTTAGTCACTGCTAAAATAATGTTGCTCAAAAATCAAACAAATTAGACCAAACATAAGTTTGTCCTTCCTAGAAAAAATTATTCAAAAAGCTAAGAATGATGGCAGCTTTCTACACTAGGAAACACATAACTAAATTATCCAACTATTTTGTTCCTAAATTTTTTAAAAAGAGAGTTAATCATTTTATTGTGCATTGTACTATAGAATTTGTATATGCCATTTTAATTTTGAATGCCAGTGCTTTTACAGTACTTGGACATATCAGTCACTGCAGTTTCCTTGCACAAAGAATTCTTATTGCAGTCTGTGCTGTAAGCCCTTCCCTAAGCAGCCAATTTGACTTCAGCCTGAGATGCATTTTTAATTCCATGATTGTTCTGGGCATATTTTTGACTCCAAATAATTGTGCCTTGAAGCCACTAGCTCAGTTTGACCCACAGTTTCTAAGATTCCAAAAGACTTTACAGACAAGTTCTCTCTCTCTCAATAGGGTATAGTTAACTACTCAGAGATGAAGACAAAGTAATTCAGATGATATCTTCTATTGAAACATCTTTTGTTATTGAGAGTATTCAAACTTCCAGGTCACCCAGGGAGCCCTTTCACAAGCATGTAATAAGCCTGAACCAGGGACTGTGAAAATATAAGAGAGGTATATATGATGAAAGTAATCATTTGGGAGGAAGCTGCTAAAGAGAAAAAATCATTGGTCTTTCAAACATTTAAAAACAATGAGGTAAAAACCATTGATAAAAACCAAGAATTGGTTGATAAAAAGTGCGTGCAGATGAGGAACTACCAGACATTAATAACTTTGAAGTGTTTCAAGTATGAGAGAAAAGTTTGAGGGATATTCTTTCCTTTTTGCTTTTTAATATTTATTTATTTAATTGTATATACTGGCCATCCCCAAGGCTCAGGGCAGCTCACAACAATAAACATATATAAAACCTATACAAAAATAGAGCCTAAAAAAGCCTCAACTCTCCCAAAACTACCCAATACCTTTTTCCCAATTTTCTACACACAACCCCCCCTCACAACTCTACTTCAAAACCACCCAATTAAATCACCCCTATTCCTGCCAGCCAAACGCTTTGTACTAGGACAATGGGTACAAACAGATGTGACAGTGGCCCAGTGTGGCCCGCTTGAGACCAGAGTGGACTTCACCTGCATGACTGTGCAGGTGCCACCAGGTGCTGGCCCAGGATTGCCCTGGGCCACGTTGGCAGCCAGACTGGGCTCTGACCTCAGGAAACCCCGCAAAGTTCCAGATCAGGTTAAGTCCTGCTGGACCAAGCCAAAATGGGCCACAACAGGCTATCACATCTGTTCCCATCACTCAAGTCAGGTCCTCCATGGCTGGCTGTCACTGGCCTTCTTGGATGCCAGTCATGGCAGGGAGCACTGGGCGCAGAACAGGGCCAGACAGCTGCACATTTGGCATGCTCTCCACCCTCCCCAGTGCCCCAGACACAGGCATGTCTGTTCAGTGTCCTGACCTGGTCTGGACTGTGTTTGCCACAGCTTCCCGACCTGGGGCGGGGCAAGTCACCGCATGGCAATCACTTCTGTTTTCACCCAATGAAGCAAAAGGAAGTTATAGCTGTTCACTACTATGTAAGTCCTTTTAATTTCACTTTTCCCTTATCACCCTGAAGGTTACTACAATGGGATCCTCAATTACTACGAAGGGAAAGGACTTAGGGCAGTGCTCTATGCTGTCAAACGTTCCACTTTAAATTATCAAAATGCATTGCCAAATAGGATGTGGCAAGTTCTGGCAAGTTAAGCATACCTGAAATGATTTTGTCCCAATGAGCTGCCACCATTAGGAAAAACCAGAATAGATCTAAAAGAGTCAGAGCTATGTGGTGTGAATATAGAAATGGCTGCAGTCTTGTAGCTGTACTTTTTGGCACATTAATATATATTGCAGTGTATTGGAGAGATACAAATATTCGGCACATGTCCAAGGAGTTTCCATGTCCCCATACTAATGGATCCATAATGCTTATTCTTACGTCTTCCAGGCAACTGGCTTTAACTGGCTTAGGAATGTCATGAACATGATGAATGAAAATGAAAGTGACAGTGTCACACAAAGAAAACATCAGACTAGGGGGATGAGGAAGTCTAGAGAACTCATGCTACATGGGCCACTCAGTGTAACAGAGATGTGACTGGGATGGAAAAAAAGCATCCAAGGCAGCTCTTTGCAGACCTATATAAAAAAAAAATCCATACAGGGCATAGGCCAAAAATTGACTGTGGCCAATGGAAAGACACCCTCTGACAGACTCCTACTCCTAACTAACCTTGTGTCTAAATAAAAGTCCAAGATTCAAACACCATTGACAAAGGGGAAGTTTGGATCCAAACTCTGCACCATGAGTCCCAGTCTGCTATTTAATATGTATGTTCAGTGCCCAGCACAACCAGGCACTGACTCATGCCCCTCTGTGCTGTCACATCACAAACAATAAAACCCAGAAAAAGAATCTATTAACTCCCACCCCCATAGTGACCTCCCGACCCAGGCAACAAGTGACAACAGCCCAGGCCTAAACAAGCACCAGAGACCCCCGCAACGCGAGAAACCAGCACCAATCCAACACCAGTGAGGATCTCCCTGCCTCCACGGCCGAACCTATGCAGTGGCTCAGGTATTTCATTTCACAACTTTATTCATTGGGATCCAGTAGCTCCAATATTAGAGCTGAGCTTGCTACCTGAGTAACCCAGGCCAAACCAGTTAAATAATAGGCTGGACTTAAATAATACTACTAATGTGTTTGACGCTGCAAATAATCCCCAGAGTAGATAGATAAAGCCAGTGGCAGCTGGTGGGTTTGGAGGCTGGTGGGGCAGTGGGTGGGTGAGCCATCGGGTCTAGGGGCGGAGCCAGGGCAACAGTAGGCGGAGTCAGGGCAATGGTAGGCCAGTGGCATGGCATAACCCAGCAGCAAGGAGTTCCCAGGGTTAACATTGGATGGACATTTCATTAGTTAATGCTGGGAACGCTGCTGTGTGAAGTACTGCCACTGGAGGATAGAGAGCCCTCTTACTGGAGTCCCGTCCACTCTCTTTCCCATCAGGTCTAAATTAACCATAGTAGTTTAAAACAATAGATCACATTGCCATCACCTACCTTTATCCTGAATCCTCAATTTTCATGGCATCCTTGGTCACCTGTAGTCTTCTGAAGGTGTAGGCTTTGGGACAAGCCTTCCTTCTGGCTTGGAAAACTGGGAGGACTGAGTTAGCTCCCTGTCCTGCGACAAGCCGAATCAGAAGAGAATGAAAGGGAAGAGAAGGACAGGACAGAGGAGAAGTAGGATGGAAAGGGTTTGGTTTTGGAGCACGAGAAGAGGAAGGGGAAGAGATGGGTTCAGTGGGGGCAGGGGGAAAGGGTTTCATTGTTGTCTGCAGCCTTCTCGTCTGCCATGCTCCTACCTACTTTCTCCTCTGTTCACAAGGAAAGCAAGGTGAGGTGTGGAATCATGCCAGATCTCAGACAAACTGGATAGAAAAAAGAAGCAAATTACTTTAGATGTTTGCATCTTGAATGATATTTTTAATTTTGCTTCTTTGTGGTCCTCTTCCCCAAAGAAGAGGTCTAAGACCCTCCCAATCCCCATGCCATCACTTACCATTATCCGGAACCCTCTTCATTTTCATGCTCTCCTTGACTACCTGTAGTTTTCTAAGGTAGGCTCCCAGTCCCCAGACAGCCAAATGCCTGTTCAAGCAAACAGGTCCTTTTTAAAAAGTCTGGCCAGTTACAGGGCTGCACTGCAAGCAAACCAGGCCCATCCATACCAGCATCCCTAGTAGGTACACCCTATCCCCAACAGCCAAACACCTGTCCAAGCAACCAGGCCCTTTTAAAAAAAGTCTGGCCAGTTGCAGGCCTGTATACCAAACCAACACGTGGAGCTGAATAAACCAAATTCAAACTATGCATTTCTGTTTCTCCACAAAACCGGCAAGCAAGATTCTCAAAAGCAGTCACAAACACAGAGGCAAGGAACTACTTTCCAGCAGGGGGCAGCAGTGAAACAGTAAAGGAACCATTTTAAAAAAGCGTAGTCATTACCAGTGGACCACAAATTCACAAAATGACCTCTCTACTAATGCTTGGGAAGAGAAGGAAAGCAGCACATGCTTTTTTACACATTCTTTGGGCTTGCAAGAGGAAATCATACCAAGCTAGAGGCCAAATTTTCAGCTGCTCACCTCAGAACATCTGCTTGATATTCTAGGTCAGCAGCTCAATATTTGACTTCAACCAACCCTTAGACACAAGACACATCAATCTTAATTAGGAAAATGCAATAGTGGTTTCCAAGTGTAAAAGAAAAACCCAAGTTGTTCACACTAGTAGTCTCTGCAACAATAGCCTTTACTTTATTAAAGGTTATTGCAGTGCAGAGATACTACTACTAGTATGAACATAGGATATTTTTAGCACTTGGAAACCACTATTGCATTACCTAATGGAAATGGCTGAAAAGCTACTTCTGCTACTACTAGTAGCAGAAGTAGTTGTGGTTTTTAAGTCTATTCCTTGAAGTTAGAAAACACCACACAGCAGCAAGTTCAACTTTCCTCAATTAAAAATTAAGAATTAATATAATATAATATAATATAATATAATATAATATAATATAATATTTTTATAAAATATAGACATTTATATAAAATATAATATAAAAGGTATATTATATTAACATATTAATATATTCTATATTAATATATTTTATATATTAATAAAATATTATATATAAATAAATATCTAACAGTGAGCTGTATTTTGAATGAAAAAGATTCAGTCTGACCATGAGCTGGCTGGCCAACTACAAACTCTATCTCTCAAGAACTGAAAGAGAGATAAAATGGCACCTGGTGGAGTCACCTTTATATAGACTCTGGTCTCAGGAGAAGCAGGCAGCCCCCCACCCTCACACCATGTGAGTGAAAAAGCCCGTGCTGAGTGAAACACTGAATAAAAGTTGCACAAAAAACACAAGCACTCTCCACTCTCCCCCACCCACCACAGTTGCTGTTCCACCGGCCAATAGCACACACACAGATCACAACAGTCACACATACACACACATCCATTACTCCCCGTCCTGCCCCCTCTCCTGCCCACAGGGCACCAAGGGCTACAGACCATATAATGTTACTATTGCTGCTGGTTGCCTCTCCATAGAGCTCCATGAAATAATTCCCCAAGAGATCCTGGCAACGCGTTGCTCTTTCCTATGAACACACGGTGGATGGCACTCCCTAGTCGCCCAATGCATGTTCTGCGAAGTTTTGACCATTACAGGTCTCCACTCTCCTGACTCCTCCTTCAATTAGAACCTCTGGCTCTCCAAGTCCCCTCCCAGACAGGCTCCCTGCAAGTCCTGACCTGCAAGTGACCCTCCCCCTCTGCATTTGGCACATGCGCAGAGTCTAGGAGCGAGCTAGCGCATGTGCAGTTCTCCAGCCTGCTCTAAACAGGAAGTTCAGAGTGCCGGAGCAGCTTGAAACAGTCGCGCTGGCCTCTGAACATACGGCCAGGATTACAGTAAGTAGGTACCATACTGGGTGCATGGGGGGCCAGGAGGGGCATTGCACCATCCACTCTAGGGGTAGGACCGCACCTGGATAAAGCTGTTAAATAACAAAAAAGGAATATATACTCAGATTTTTTCAAAATAACAAGAGGGGAGGCCACTGGGGAGGGGACACCACTGGGTCTACCCCCCTGGACACCTTGGGGCCTACCCCTTTGTTTCTGTATCTTACCAGTACAACACATTGGGATTTGCCTGGATGACCTGGGCAGCAAACAGCAAGAGGGTCTGCCCCAGGCACGGTGCATCCCCCTAGGGCATCTGGGACAATGCCTCTCCTGGCCCCTGGACCCAGGACTTCCCCAATCTCACACTGCAAATCCTACCTGAGCTGACCAGCAACCCAGTTGTGAGAATGAGAGGAGCCTCTCAAAGAAGAACTACTGCTGGTTCTTCTTTGAGAGGCTCCTCTCATAAAGCACCAGAGCAAGCCTGCCCCAAGGAGCTGGTGGAGGCAGAGTTTGCCTCCAAGTGGGGAGGGGGGGCACACACCTATAGTGTGGAGAGTCAGAAGGATCAAAAGTGTGAAGAACGCACGTTGGGCGACTTGGAGTACAGTCCACCACACATCTTCGCAAACAGCAATGCATTGTCAGGATCGCTTGGGGCACTATTTCATTGAGGTCTGTGGAGAGGGAATCGGCACCATTTATAATGTAAATTGGGCATGTAAATTTCCCTTGGTGTCATGTGGGGGAGTGGCAGGGTATGCAATGAATGTGTGTGTGTGCTACTGGCTTGGGAACAGCAAAGAGGTGTGTGTGCTTTGTGTGGGTTTTTGGGTTTTTTAACCATCACCGCATCAGTGAGTCTGACTCATGGGCGCGAGCTTTGTCTCTCACTTGGGGTGGGGTGGGCAGTGCATAAAAGGTGACTCTCAGGCACCATTTATCTTCCTTTGAGAAGTTGAGACTAGAGAGATTGAAGTCAGGGGGGGAGTGTCTATCATCAAGTCCAGCATCCTCTTCTCCTCCAACAGTGGGGAGGTGACCCCTGATGAAGGTGAGTACATTGGGGACCCATCTGGGGTTTGGTCTTGGATTTTTTAGGGGGCCCTGGGGAACTTGTCTTATCTTGGGAGGAGGGGGGGGAGGAGAACCCAGGAGGGGGAGGTTATAATAAATATAATAATTATTATGGGATAATATCACATATGGATACATACAGATTGGTTCTGCCCTTTTAGTATATTTTTAATACAGAACCATTCTGTATGTTTTTAGTATTTTTAGGATATTTTAAATTAAAATTTAAATTGTGACCGTGTATGGTTTAATTATGAATTGTTGCTTGTGTGTGTTGTGCCACCCTGAGCTTCTCTGTGAACAGGGGGGTGCAGGATAAAAGTGAAATAAATAAATAAATATGATTGTGCTGCCAGCTGCCTCAAGACATCAATTCTTATCTTTTATTTGAGCAAAGTTGAACTTGCTCCTGTGTGGTGTACTCTAACTTGAAGGAATAGACCTAAAATTTTTCAAATGCAGAATGTTCGTTGTAGCAGCTCAGACACCTTTTACATTGCAACAGAACTGTGTGTTTTGGGGGACAAGTGGAATTCCATGCTGCTGTTTTTGTCATGTGCAGTGCTAAGGACTTCACATAATACTGTTGGGTCAATTGCTTAAGATTATAAGATCTGGTTTCTGGTTTGTTTTGCTTGCTCTGTGATTGCAGTCCCGCTGTTTGGTGGCAATGCAGCCCTGAAACTGGCCAAACTTTTTAAAAGGCCTGTTTGTTTGGTTGGACAATTTCTTGCTGGGGATATAGTGTAGCTACTAGGGATGCTGGTCTGGATGGGCCTGGTGTGCTTAAAACTGGCAAAGTTTTTTTAAAAGGCCTGTTTGTTTGGAAGGGCATTTGGCTGCCAGGGATACGGCATAGCTACTAGGGATGCTGGTCTGGGTGTCCATGGTTTGGTGGCAATGCAGGTCTGAAAATGGCCAAACAAATTTTTACAGGCCTGTTTTCTTGGACAGGCGTTTGGCTGTCAGGGATAGGGTGTACCTACTAGGGATACTGGTCTGGGTGTGAATGGTTTGGTGGCAATGCTGCCCTGATACTGGCCAAACTTTTTTTAAGGGCCTATTTCCAGATAATAGTAAGTAATGTCATGGGGATTGCTAGGGTCTTGGACATCTTCTTTGGGGGAGAGGTCCACAGGGAAGCAAAATTTAAAATGTCATTCTGTGTCCAAAATGCAAACATCTAAAGTAATTTGCTTCTTTTTTGTATCCAGTTGGTCTGAGATTTGGCATGAATCCACACCTCGCATTGCTCTCCTTGTGAGCAGAGGAGAAAGTAGGTTGGAGCACAGCAGACTAGAAGGCTGCAGACAACAAGAAGACCCCTTTCCCCTGCCCCCCACTGAACCCATCTCTTCCCCTTCCTCTTCTCGTACTCCAAAAGCAAACCCTTTCCCTCCTACTTCTCCTCTGTCCTGTCCTTCTCTTCCCTTTCATTCTCTTCTGATTCAACTTGTCACAGGGCAGGGAGCTAACTCAGTCCTCCCAGTTCTCCAAGCCAGAAGGAAGGCTTGTGCCAAAGCCTACACCTTCAGAAGACTACAGGTGGCCAAGCATGCCATGAAAATCGAGGATTCGAGGGTTCAGGACAAAGGTAGGCGATGGCAACGTGATCTATTTTTTTAACCTTCTATGGTTAATTTGGACCCAGTGGGAAAGAGAGTGTACGGGACCCCAGTAAGAGGGTTCTCTATCCCCTGGTGGCAGTGCTTCACACAGCAGCATTCCCAGAATTAAGTAATGTAATGTCCATCCAATGTTAACCCTGGGAACTCCTTGCTGCTGGATTATGCCACGCCACTGGCCTACCATTGACCTGGCTCCGCCTACCATTGCCCTGGCTCTGCCCCTAGGCGAGGCTCCACCCTTAGGCCCACCGACAGCTTCGCCAGTGGTGGCAGAGTGAACCCGCCCACTGCCCCACCAGCCTCCAAACCCACCAGCTGCCACTGGTCTGCCCAGGCGTGCCTGGATATTTAAAGGAGGCTGACCAGTCACACTCCCACCCTGGTGCAGGGGTCTCATACGTTCCTGTAAGCAGGTGGTTCCAAGGGGAGTAGCAGCCTGACACCTGAGCTGGTGGTGTCACCCCCCTACCACCTGCTCACATGGTTCCCTGACCAGACCTGCAAACATGCCACCTGCTGACTGTCAGGAGTGTTTCCTTTCAATAAGCTACAATATTCTCTGAGTGAAATTAGCTGTTTTCCTGAACCGCATTCTCCGTCTCCATGGTTAGGCGGGACAAAAATCTAAATAACATCTTCTGAGCATTTCAGATCATTTGGTGCAATGCTTACAAATGCATGTCCCAGCAAAGATCAAATTACATTTTAGCCCTACAGAGATAAAAGTAGGCATTTTACAAGGCCAACAAAACTATGTTAGCATAGAGCTACCAGACTTTGCTGTCTGCTGTTTATGACCCCATAAACTAAGTAGAACTGAAGACCATATGATCAGTAATATTTAGCACAGGTTCAATTTTATGTCAGTGCAACTAGTGGTTAATGTAACAGTTTATTACTAGGTAAGTCAAATGCTATTTTACAATACCATACATCGCCATATGCATATTTACCACAGATGAGCACTCATGACCTCTTGCTTTCTTTTAGGAAAAAAAAATTGCTTTTCCACTGTGATTATTTATATTAGTTTATTCACTATGATGCTGCCTGAAATCACGTTAAAATCAGGAACATTAAGAAAAATATCATCAGTTGGGCTAAGGCCATGCTGCAGTTAATAATAATTTTCAGAGATGCGTTTTAACAGTAATAAAAATGGAAACATGGGATTGGTACCATAAAATCTGTCAAATAAATGCAAAAAGGACATAAACCTAAAAAAAATAGCTTTCACATAAAATCTCACCACAAGATAAAATACAGCTTTTGGGTAAAAAAAAAAAAAAAAAAATTAAACAGGAGAAAGGGCCATATCTCCTGCAACTTCCATAAATAATTCACTGCTAGCTTGTAAACAATAGAGAAGCACAGTATGAATGCCAAAGAGGGTCTTTATATGTCATAAAGCCACTCAAAAGTGCACTTGCTGCAGCAAGTCTGGCTGTGAGCTTTGATGTGCTGGAAAAGAAACTGCTAAGTTGAGGTCATCAGTTAGTAGAAAACAATTTCCCTCATACAGCGAAGGAGACTTACTGCTGTGCAACTGACACAGACAGATTGGATTTAAAAAACAAGACTGCATAATGTGGGCTTGCAGTGGGGAAAGAAATCTTGTGCACACCTAACAAATGACCAAAGCTATAGCAAAATAAATGACACTTCTTTCAGTGGCTACAGAAAGTTGACATGGCAGTGTGACAGGGTTCATGTGGTGGCATATTTACACTTTTAATATGCAATGTGTGTGATTTACTTCCTCTTTCTTATGGAAACTACTTTCTCAGAGGTCTTCAATAGCTTTATTTGCTAGCTGCCAGACTAAAGAATTTAGGTGAAATAGGTCTAGACTTTGTTTCATATCAAGGGCAGATTTAACAGGGAACACCCATTTGTAATTTTGGGTAGGAAAAAAAACAATATAAGAGAAGAACCTTGCATGTTGTTTTGCAATACTGTTGCTTTGGTTTCTAAACAGATATGATATGTGATTATTTTTTTAAAAAAATCCAGTGATAAACCGCTATATAAATATTAAATATCTTATACAAGAAACCATTCAGGTCACACATTCAAAAACTCACCAGCAATGCTAAGAAAATTTATAAGAAGAACCATAGTAAAAATAACAGGAAAGGAGGGGGTGGAATCTTAAGCTTTGAGATTCCAGAGACAAAAGAAACTAAAAAATTAGATAAGACTGGTTCGTGTGAACTTGTGGGAAACATAACTGCTGTGGAAGGAGAAAAGGAGAAAGATTAGATCAGTGTTTCATTTTTGGTCTTCTTCAGAAGCTTCTTACATTGCTTTGAATTTTCACTTATAATTGCTCTGACCTGCTCCTCCTCTCCCATGCTTGTGATTCATAATTTCTTGATGTCAAAAGCCTTTCCAAAGTAGTTTTTTTGTCAATGACAGTTTTAAAACCTATTCAACGGGATGCATCAGCATTTCAGACGTCCATGTCTGAGAAGCTGCACATTTTGTTCCTTCAAAGAGGAGAAAGAAAGGAGCACATATATTAAGCAGTGAAGACAAAAGGTATTTTCAAACGTTACCAGATAGGGTGAACCACGGTGAATACCCACCTGTGGTCACTGTGACTCGAATGTCTGTTTGGTGGCCGCCAGATGTTCGCCACGGTAAATCCGCACATGGGGTCAATTTGAACCACGCTTCCCAGGCTAGCCGGGGGAATGTCCCGGGAAGCGTGGTCAAAAAGATCCCCAGCGGGGACCCAAAAAAAGTAATGTCTGGCCGGTTGCCACTGCCCGGGATCCCCGGCGGGATCCCAGCCGTGGCGAATCCAGCCCGACGCGGCAGCCGCATTGGCCCCGCCGCCCGCCCATCTCCCCGGAGGGCGGGCGGTGGGGTGCGTGGAGGGGGCAGGGCCTGTCTCTTATACACATCTAGATGTGTATAAGAGACAGGTGCAGCCCCGCCCCCTCCCAGATTCCCCGCTGGGATCCCCCCGGCACGTCTGATATGGCGTGACGGGGTGACCCCGGCAGGGAATGATTGGGTTGTTTTTGGTACGGGGCCAAGTGGCCCCGTAACGTTTGAAAACACCCAAAGGTAAAGAAAAAACAGGAAGAGAATTAAGGCAAATCACATGCTTCTCATGTACTGGATATATTAAACAGTTTAATGAATATCACAATTTATGCATTGTATTAGGGTAATTCAACAGTAAATTTAATGAAGATGGTCCTTTATTGCTTGTAGAATGATATTTTCCCTGTGCAAGTTATAATACTCTCCTCTGTTATAAGACTTTAACATAAGCTATCACAGATGCTCCTATATTCCTGAATTATCTTATACTGGTCTTCATAAATATAAAAGAAGGGCTCAGTCCTCCACCCATTGAAGTCAATGGGAAAAAATTCCCATTGACTATAATGACAGAATTATTCTCCAAGTTAAGCACAAACTTTTCCTTGAAACTTGCAACAACAAAAATCTCATATATACATTTTTCCGTCACTTGACTTTAGTAGATATGAATGTCCAAATATAAAAAGGAAAACATGATGTATTTGAGTTAATAAAAATGAAAAAAGTGGTTGTCATGACATGTCGAGGCACAATAACTGAAACATTGTTTTGAATAATCATCAGAATTATGTCTAAGAATTTTAGATAAGCAGTCAATCAATTTGAGGTTTATCCTTTATGACATCTTTGTTACACATTTCATGATAATGTTACTTTACCTTGAAGGGTCTTCATGGTCTTGCTCCCACCTATCTCTTCTGTCTGCATTTGTTTCCAACCGCATTCCCACCCAGGAGCTTTGCTTCTCCTCTGCCATCACCCCCACCTGCTCACAATTCCCTTGCTCCTTGAAACGTATTCACCTCTTCTTCCTTCCTGCCCCTCATGCCTGGAACGCCCTCCCTGAATACATTTGTTCTGCTCCTTTCCTCCCAACTTTCAAATTCCTCCGGAGAACTTACTTCTTCCTTCAGGATTTCCTTAATTCCTCATCCCTATAGATGCTTCACAGATGCCTGCTCTACCTGCCTTCATTCAGAGTCCTCCCCTTCACTTCCCATTTTTAGACAAGATGGCACAGGTCCACACATGAACCACACATTCAAATGTCCATCTGAAGGTGGTGTAGGAGGTGCACACTAGAGCTGTGAACCAGGGACCCATGTCATTTTTCGGTTTTGTTATATAAATCTTTTGTTTTCATTTTCATAAATATCAAATTTTTGGTTTTGATTTCCATTGATTTCAATGAGAAACACGTTTTTGGATGTACCTTTTTTGTTTTTAATTATATTTGTATGAAACATGGAGGAGGTTTACCACAAATGGAAGGCATTATGTGTACCAAATTTCAGAAGGAGTGGATAAAGGAATCCGATTTTATAAGCAGTTGAATTATGTTATTTTACAGAAATCTGCATATACATTCCTAGCTGTAACTTCTTTGTCTCCAGTCTAATGTGGATGAAACATAGCAGCTTGATACACCTCTTCATGTTTACTATCTATGACAACTTTCAGAAGAATTAGATCAACGGTCCTGGTGGTTTAAGCAATTCACTTATAAATGTATGTCTGACTGTAACATCTTTGTAGTACAACCAGTGTACATGAAATTTGGCAGGGCTATATATAACACTTTCACTATCATCTCTAAGAAATATCAGAAAGATGTGATAAAGGGTCCCAATTTTATATGCCTTCACAGCATATGCAGAGAATGAGCCTTTGCCAGGAATTCTCTTACGTGTCACTGGAGTATAGGATCTGTTTGTAATGCCAGTTGGCCATCAGAAATGTCAACAAAATATCCCATTCTGTGCTGTGACTACCCCAAACTCTCTCCCCCACTTGTTACTGGGAAGTTAGAAGCATCTTTTTAGGAAAGAACCAATAGAGATTCTCTGATGTACTCTGTCACAGTGCTGCAGGATGTGATTGTGGTGATAATTGGCCAGTCTGGATGTGTAAACCATGTCTCCTGATTACATACTGGAATTCTATCCTCAAAGTTCCAGTTATGTCCCTTCTATGCCCACCTCAGGGCTGTCCCCTATGCCTGCCTGGAAGCCACCAACACACTGATTGGTCCTGTAAAGCTGGAAGCATGCAGTTATTGGCCAGCGATTGTGTCTGTCAGTCTGTTCGGTTGATACCCATCCTCCCTCCTACAGTCTCCCTCCCCCTGCCATGCCAGGTGCCTGCCTCTGACTGGCACTGCATGTGCTGCTATTTATCTGAATAATGGTCTTCAAGGAGACAACTTCAATTGCTTATAAAATTGGGTCCCTTTATCAAATTGTCTTGTAATATGGCAGAGATAACAGGGAAGGTGTGCGATACATTCCTGCCAAATGTCTTGTAAACGGGATGGAATGTTACATCCAGAAATTCCTTTTGAAGTTAATGGCTTATAATATCAGGACCTTTTTTCCAATCTTTCTGAAATTTGGCAAGACTAGTAAACATGTTAAGTGACATAATCTTCTTATATTTCATGCAAACTGAGAAAAATATAAAGAAATTGTAGCCAGAAGTGTGTATAGAGCTTTTCTTAAAATTACAACCTTCAATTACCTATAAAATCGGTTTCCTTTATCCAATCATCCCCAAATTTAATATACCTAGTGCCCTCTGTTGGAGGTACAGTCTCCCCAAGTTTTTGTCATACTTGAGGGGTGGGAGAATTATAGCTGGAAATACTTTGTTAGTATTTTCTCATTATTTCAAAAACAAAAATTCTTTTTCATTTTTTTGTTATTATTATTTGTCATTTTCGTTTTTAAAATAGGAAAAAAGAAAATCAAAATTTTATTTTTGTTATCATAATAACAAGAACAAATTGCACACCCCTAGCGTGCACTCCCACGACCTGCACAACACCCACTGATGTCCTCTCATGGGGCATCAGAGAAAAAGACCATGGAGGACAGCTGCTCAGACAACAGCTTCCTGTATGTCCCCTCCCCTCAGTATGTGAGCAGCTGCACTGGCTGCACCAGCTACTGGGCAGGAAGGGGTTACTGGCTGCTACAGCTTTGTGTTTTCATGATGTCCATGGCTGTGTCATGGCAGAGGGTGAGCAGTTGGGTGGGGCTTAGGGTGGAGTTTGTTTCTGGGTGGACAGGAGGGGAAATGGCTGCCCGCATGAATTTTGTGCACGGTTGGTCCCTGGTGGCAGGAGTGCAGGGAGATTGACCAGTCCCTCCCCTTACACCCCATCTGAGTGGCTACTCCATGGCTGTTCCACTCAGTGGACACAGGCCCACAAACCTCAGCTATGCTTGTTTAAAAACAGCCTAAGGTTATGTACATGCATCTATGACTTCTCCACTTCATGAATATTTCCTTGTCTCTCCCAATGTTTTCCTCTCCCTTGTCTCCCCTCCCTTGTCTTTCCTAGATGGTAAGCCCCTTGAGGTAGGGACCCTGTCTCCAACTACTGATTGTACAGCACCAGGTACATTGTTGGTGCTATATAAATAATAAATAATTAAAATAATAGTAATACAAGTATACTAACTACCCTAAATTTACATTGCAATTCTTGTTTTTTTATACATCTTTATACATCTTACTATCATTAATATACTCGAAGACTGTACTCACTGTTAAAACTAGCATTAATTCACATCAGAGGAAGTTGTAGGCATGAGGGGGAGGCCAATAAATGTAAATAAATAAATAAATAAATAAATGCTTATGTGAAATTGAAATTCAGAAATACAATGCAATAAAGTCCAACTGCATTTGTAAGTTGTAGTAAGATTTGTTCCCCCAGCAAGGTACATGGGTCAACTTTGAATTACACAGGAATAGAATTCACTTCAAAATATGATTCACTTCTAAGATAAATCCACAAGTTGATTGATGTGAAAATTTTGTGTAATTATATGACAAATTAGCGGGGAGACAATTAACAGATGCTCCATAATACAAGTACAGCTAATTGACTGAACTTCTTGGAAATGAATGTAGGATTTTGTAATAAATATATGCACCAGGAAATATAATTTCAGACTGATTACAGCACAACTTCAATTTTGTTAGTGGCCCAGGAGTCATAAAGCTAATGGGGTAATAGTCAATAATTCAGGATGTTAATACAGCTTCTACTTATGCGAGTTAATGATAGATACATGTCCCAACAATGAGAACTATAATACAACTACACTGTAGTTTATGTATTCATCTTATGAAGTGTAACTACAATATTTTTCCCATATCACTATGAATAATGATTTTCGCTCTCATTTATAACCAGTTCCGATATGTAAGTCCAGATCTGTGGTTGCAGTCAAATGCAACCTAGGAAGTGGCTTTAATCTATGTTTTACTCCAAGCTCCTTTGAATCATGGGCTAGATGATACCTTCTTTTTCTAAGTCTTGGAGATTTTTGTAGTCTTTGGATCCTAAAGGGAAACCTTAGACGAGGAAAAACATTACTTGCATATAAACATACACTGTTGATGGACTCTAGAACTGCTCAAGTATGAGTAAAAAAATTTGTCTGCACACAATTTGGCTTGGCCTCTCAATGTCAAAGACTGTAAACAATAAAACATGAATATTTGAATTGTTTAAAAGATGTTATTTTCAGCTGTCTAGGCTCAAGCCATTGGCAAGAAGCAACCTGCCAATTACCGTATACTGTTATGATAATCCAGCCTTATATGATGGCTTCTAATCCTTCAGTCTACATGTGTAGATCCATAAATTGTGCAGAAAGTAAAAAGCCATTGGTTAGTGCTATATCTACTGGACTCTATGTATATTGCTCTTTCTGGTTCCATTACACTACAGACTTGCATAAATTCCTCTAGTCCCCACTAGGCACATGAATAAGTGGTAAGGTATACCACCACAATAAGTACCAGACTACGAACATATAGCTCAAGCTACCAACTTAATCAGACTGATGTCCTCAACAGTTCCAATACCAATGCTTCCTCTACCTCTTCCTTCTCAGAGTAACAGGCAAGAACTCTGTCTACCTTTGCTTCAAAAAAGCTTGTTTACCCACTCACAGTCCAAAAATTCTATGCTTTGTTCCTATTTCTCTTGGCAACCTCACTGTACACCTTCCAAACCCAAACCTCACCTCTGTCTTCCACAGATACAAATCATAAAATTGTAGAGTTGGAAGAAACCTCGAGTCATCTAGTCCAGCACATTGCTCCCAGCAGGATATCCTGAGTTTGCAGACAGATGCTTACGTTCGGAGGCGGCTAGTGGGTTTTGAGACTGGAGGGACAGTAAGGCCGGCCAACTGACTGGCCGGCCAGCGAGCCTAGGGGAGGAGCCAGGGCAACGGTAGGAGACATAACCCATCAGCAAGGAATTCCCAGGGTTAACATACAAAACACAGTTTGCATGCACATCAAGCTTAAAATAAATAATTTATAAACCCAAAACACAGGCACTCATCCTTGTAAAGCACCCAAGTCACAGCCTGAGTCCAGTAGTTCATGATACTGAGGAGGACTGACAATACCATGCATTCTACATAACCATGCAAGATTATCATTGGTCACATTTAAAACCACAGATTGAAACCCACCAGTCACCGTTTTTACACCAGATCAAGGATTGCAACAAAACA
>QEPC01000452.1:33551-44012 GCA_003113815.1 Sphenodon punctatus | reverse complement strand
CCCCCGCTCCCCCTGTGTGCCCACACTCACCCCCAGCATGTGCCCCCTCGTTCCCACCATGTGCCCCCACCATGTGCCCCCTCACTCCCCCCTCCCACTGTGTGCCCCCACTCACACACACCCCGCGTGCGCACACACAACCGGTGAGAATGTTTAGAGCCATCTCGAAGAACTTTGTTTAGAGAGGCAGAAACCTTCAGAAGGTTTCTGCCTCTCTAAACAAGGTTATTCGAGATGGCTCTGAACATTCACTGCTGCGTGGCCATTTTTTTTTTCTTTCTTAAAGCCTCTGCCAGCCGGAGGTGTCCTGGGGGGCCAGGAGGGGCATTGCCTCTGATGTCCTAGGGGGTCCACTGCCCCTGCTTAAGTTTAAGATTGCACTGCTGGTCTTCAGGGTCCAAAACAGTATAGGCCCTGGCTATATTCAAGACGTGCTCCTGGAGCCTTACACTGATGGTTGGTTATCAGCAACTGCTCACTGTTTGGTGAACCCGCAATTCTATTGTAAATCAGTGTGTGATCAGACCTTTGCTTTGACGGGCCCCTCAGTGTGGAACTTGCTCCTGCCTGATTTTCATCTAAGTTCCTCCCTCCTTACCTTTCAAAAGCACCTGAAAACTCATTTATTCTCTAGGAGCTTTTAGGATCCACTATCAGTTCCCCTTAACACAGTCTGGCCTCCCTTTTTACCTTCCCCCTTTAAATTGGTTTTAATTGGTTTTATATTGTTTTTATATTTTTATGATTGTAAAGCACTCCAAGTGCCATTTAAAAGCAGGGAAGCATTAATAATTAATGCTCAATCATCATCATCATCATCATCATCATCATCAATTATCAATTATTGTCCAACCAAGATTTACAAACGTCCAAGGAGAGAGATTCCACAACCTCCTTGGACAAGCTCCTTGTATTCACCTACAAAGTCCTTCACAACCTCACTCCCCCCTACCTCTCTGCCTTGATCTCCCTCCGAACCCCTGCTTGAGCCCTCTGCTCCTCCTCCATCCCCTCCCTCACCCTCCCACACCTCCCCTACTCCCACAACCGCCTTCGTCCCTTCTCATGTCTGGAACTCCCTCCCTGCCCTCATCCGTCTGGCTCCCACCCTTCACACCTTCAAGTCCCTCCTCAAAACCCACCTCTTCTGCTCCACCCTTCCTAACTCCTGCTAACAGTTCCCACCCAGGATTATCCCCCACCTGCTATCTGTAAACTCCCAACTTACTGCAACCAAGCCAAGAACATGTACCTGAGCTTTCACATCCTCATGAATGTCGCATCCCTTGTCTCTCACTCTGTTCCCTCTTCCCTGTCTCCCCTCCCCCTGTCATTAGATTGTAAGTCCCCGGGCAGGGACCGTATCTATCTTATTCTTTGCAAAGTGCCAGGTACATTGCTGGTGCTATATAAATGCTTATAATATTATAATAATAATATATAAATGCTTATAAAATAATAATAATAATAATAATAATAATAATAATAATAATAAATAACTTATTCCATTCTTAATATCTAACTGAAAACTACACTGCTGCAATTTAAGTTCATTCCCTTTAATTCTATCTTCTGTGGCAGTGGAGAACAAATGTTCACCCCCTTTCCCCCTTTAATCTTCTTATCTCTATAAACAGACTCAATTTTTCAGCCTTTCCTCATGTATTTTCTCCTCCAGCCCCACCGATGCATTTCTGGTTCATTCATGGGGGACCTGTGAATGATTCAGAAGCCAGGGCAGGTCAAATCAAATCAAATCAAATTTTATTATTATTAATGGTGTGTCCAAGGGACTTAACCATATAGGCCTACAATAAACACAGACAATATTTCAATAACATACAAAAATTATAAAAAATGTCAACCATGGAAATTGGAAAACATAAAAGAAACTCAAATTACTGTACGACTATCCATACTAATCCCTAATTAATACAAAACCTAATCAACAAAGCCTAGATACTATCACTTTGAGGGACAACAATAGATTAGTAATTTAAATTTAGATTTAAAAATAACCAAAACCATGGAGGGAAATACATTAAGGCGCGCCATAAGAAATTTACCTCCCAGCACCAGAGACAGCTTATTTTGCCAATAATTTGCAGGGCAGGTCTTCAGATCCCACATCCCACCCCGATGCCTCCCACTGCCCTGGCCAATCGCACTCTTTCATGAGCCTCCTGCCATTTCCTGTGCAGCTGCATGCCCTAGTACCCCATCAGGTGCTGATCAGAAATTCCACAGTACTTGACCAACAGGTCAAGTATCATGGATTTCATTGGAAATTCCTGTTTTTTAGTGAGCTCATTTCAGAACTACATAAAACCAATTGTGTTAAAAAGGGTTAGTCTTTCAGTTCGTCTATTTAAACTTGGTTCCTTATAAAAAAAAATCTGGAATGTGTCCTTCATTTCTGGGTTTTATTAGCAGAGGGAAGGTGGCTCATTACAGATTGGAGAGGGCTCCTAAAGTGAAATTGATAGATTGTTAAGAGCAGGCTCACAGGGAATAGTAGGTCAAAGAGTTGCAATTTAACAGCATTTCCTCTAGCTTATTCAACATAGCACAGGTTAAATTGTCTCTTGCACCTGTACATTATATATTCATCTATACCACATCTTAACTTTACATCCATATGTGCAGATTCTGAAAGCATCCTGACACTAATTCAGTAATAGAAAAGACATTCAAAAATGGAATTAGCTCCTCCCCTCAGTTAAAGAGTGCAGAACATAAAATACTACCCACCTGAACATAAACAAGACCAGATGTGAAAGATGAAATAATGAAGTTAGTGCTTGCTTCCACATTCTCTCCACCAAGGTAGCTGTCTAACTTTCAATATAATGAGTGAGGTTTCTCTCGCTCCCATTGTTAGAGCTGAAACAGATCGCAAAAAAATTACCTGTGGTAAATATTAGGGCTGTACCAAATAGGTGCTCTGAGTACTCACGAGGATTTCCAAGGTTTTAAGTACCTGGAATGAGTCCTCGATCATCACTAGGAACTTTTTCCAAGGAATCAGACATCAGAACATGGAAATTGAACCCTCAGACAATACTCAGAAATCCCAAGGGCAAGGGCCAAGAAGGGGGCCAGAGGCTAGAGGGAGCTGGTGGGGAGGAGAGAAAATGGGTCTGGAAAGAGAGGGTGGGGGCCTAGAAAGCACTCAGGGGTAAAGTACTCACCTTCCAGAGGGGCTCCAGTGACACATGGCTTCCTCCGGACCAGGTATGTGTAAAAAAAAAAAAAGCATGCTGAGACCTTTCGAAGATGGCGATGGCAGTCAGCACACTGCCGGCACCATCTTGGATGTGGCCAGACTGTTCTTCTGAGCATGCCCAGAACTGTCTGGCCACTTCCATGATGGTGCCCACAGCATGCTGACACTGCCAGCACCATCTTGGAAAGGTCTGCACATGCTCAAAAGCATGCTCATTTAGCCCTTCTGAGCATACCCAGCTTTTCTTTTCTTTTTTCAAACTTACCCAGTCTAGAGGAAGCCATGCATTGCTGGGTCCCCTCCAGAAGGCAATTACTCCCTCGGGCCCCCCAGGCCCCACCCCCTTAGCACCCCACCCCTGAGCCCCCACTAGGCCCCTGCCTCCCCCTTTCCTGACCCTCGCTGGCCTATTCTCTCCCTGGACAGTAGAGGCCAAGGAATGGGGAGTAGGGGCCTAGTGCAGGCCTCTGGCCCCCTTACCTGTACTCAGCTGAGGACCTTTCAAGTTCTGAAGTTTCAGGGACCATTCTTCAAAACTTTGGAACTCGGAAAACCGAGTTGAGTACCTCACTCCTCGAGTTTTTCGCGGGAAATAAGAACCAAGTTTCAGTACTAGTTAGTATCCGGTATTCTGATTACACTGAGAGCCAGTGTAATGGCTAAGTGTAGTACTTGGACCAGGAGGTAGGGGGGAATCCCAGTTCAAGTCTCAACTTAGCCGGAAACTGACTAGGTGACCTTGGGCCAGTCACAATATTTTCTCAGCCTAACCTATCTCACAGAGTTGTTGTGAAGATTAAAAGTTGTTGTGTTATATGTAAAGAGCTCTGAGTGCCATGGCTCTATAAAGATGATGATGATAATTATTATGGATCATTTGGCAGTTATTTGGTAATTATCCAATATCTGTGGAGGTTTCCTGCCAAACCAGAATACTAGATATTGCCATTTACCATTTATTGAATTACTGTATAACCAAACACATCTGAAGAAAGAAAGAAAGAAAGAAAGAAAGAAAGAAAGAAAGAAAGAAAGAAAGAAAGAAAGAAAGAAAGAAATTGAGCAATAATGCAGTAAACTCGATAGCCAGCAGATACTAAACCAGATTCCTTTCAGTATCCAATAGGATACTAGATAATAGCAGATATTTCAGCTCTAGTTAATATAGATAGTCAGTAAAAGGGGTGGAGTTCCAGATTTTATTTTTACTTTCTTTAAGGAACTGCACTTAAAATCAAGAGTACAAAAGTGCTCTGAAGAGAGCACGTCCATGTTGTAAAAGGACAGGGGAATGCCCTAATAACCCTGTCTCTTTTGTGACATGGTTCCACCCCCGATAGAGTGTTATGGAATTTTAACAAATGTAATGGTGGCCTTCTTAGGCTAGTTTGGACCCGTTTGCCCACAGGTCACCATCATGATTGTTAGGGGCAATCCAGATGTTTTCCCTGAAGATTTCCCAGGCATGTTTGTGGCTAGCCTGGACTGTGATCCCAGAGACGTCCAGGATCACAGTCCGGGCTAACCACCAACATGCCCAGAAAAAGCATCCCCAACCCCTGACTGGGCGAAAGCGGGCTATCCCGTGTGGTAGCTCGCTGTTCCTGGCTCAACCTGGAGTGCCAGCCATAATCAGCCTCCATGGTAGCCATCATTGGTCGCCACTGCTGCCCACCATGGAGGCAGGGTGGGCCGCTGGGTGCAACATGGGGGCAGGGACAGCCAGCCACACATTCATGTAGCTCCCTCTCCCCGCCCCCAGCCTGGCCGTGTGAACATTTGTTCCATGGCCAAAGTTGATCCTGACCAGATTGCCAGCAGCTTCCCAGTCTGCCGACATGTACGTTTTCACCCATGATATCACAGCACTCCATGAGGAGGCATGACCTTCCATACACATCGGGCCTAGACTCAGAAGAGCAGCTCCACTGCATCAGGTCGGGGTTTGGACAAGCCCAATGCAATCAGTCTTGGGCCCAAATTTCTGGCCCAAGCACTACTGTGACCTACTTCAAATATTTTACTGATATTTATTTAGAGCTGTATGCCTTTTCTTCATTTAAATTCAAATGTGCCGTAAGAAATGCCACCTTATAAATTTTTCCTGTTCACATTTGGAAATAATGTAGTTTAGAAGGAAGATATAAAGGTTTAATATCTCAGATGGCCCCATACAAGCAAGCTTCATAATAACTTAAGGATTTACTTTTGCATTTATTCATCAGGCACATAATAAGTGCATCCTTTTCCCTCTGTCAAGACTGCTCAGTGCAGAAAAGGACAAGGCATTATAGCAGATTACTTTACATTCATTTTAATAATGTAGCTTAAATAAAGATGTAAAACTCTTTACATAACACTGACTCCATCCTTCAAAGGTTATCCAATCTACACAGATAGTTTCAAGGACATTTTATGCCAAGTAACTTGAGAAATTTCATTGGTGTTAGGTGATCTTCCACTCCACTTTCTGTATTTTTCTTTTTTGCTCTACCTCCATGGCTTTTATGTTTTTCTATTTTGGTGGGGAATGTTTGTCCTAATTATTTCAGGGACTGCAATCAGTCACCTAATGATCTAGAGTATCTAAAAATGTCCCTGCATAATTTTGGAAGCCTGGAACTCCTCCTGCTGAAATGGAATGAATTAATGACAGGCTGTTTATACATTTACCTTCTCCTTGCTGAAAAAAAATGTTCAAAGAGGTCATTCTTATGTGGTCTTATCACAGTTATCATGACCAAAAACTGTTTGAATGCTGATAAACTAACAGCGTATTCCAAGGTCTTCTTTTTTTTTTTCCTGAAGGACTGTCTACAATGTGATGGCTCATTACTTGTGTGAAAACGTGGCTATAAATCTTTGTAGATTTGGGTCTACAACAAGCTGGCCCGCTTTTACACAAGCATCCAGGGAAACACATTGAAGAATGCACTGCCTGGGAAAAGCCACGCAGAGTGTGTTTACAAGTACCGGAAATGGCCGCCCGGCATAGGAATCGGCAGCTTGAGCAGCCTCTTTGAAGGTGCGTTCTGGAAACCTCAGCTTTCTGAAAACCTCAGCCTCTTTGAAGACGCGTTCTAGAAACCTCAGGTTTCCAGAACGCATCTTCAAAGATGCTGCTTGAGCTGCCAATTCCTATGGCGGGCAGCCACTTCCAGTCCGTGTAAACACACTTGTGCGGCTTTTCCCAGACAGCGCGTTTTTCAACGCACTTCCCTCACCACTCATGTAAAAAACGTCAGCCCCACCAAGAGTTTTTGCTTGTTTGTTTGTTTGTTTTTTAATTAGGACAGTGGTCCAGTCCATTCCATATATATAATGTCCAGTCTTCAACATAACTTGTTCACAATTCACCTAGTCAAAATACACCAGTCTGGTAAGCCTTGTTAACCCAGCACTAGGTTCTCATTAACAGTTGGGGTCCTCTGAAGTAAGCTCCTTCCTTATACTCTGCCTTCTGAAGCATGTTATAGCCACAGATCTCAGGGAGCAAGAGAACCCCTGAGGCCAGCTTGATCTTCCAAGCCCTCTCCTTTACCAATGACTACCCTCAATATGGGGTTAGACTTTTCTCAGCCTCTGTGGCAACCAGGACCAGCCCTAGACACTTTGGGTAAAAACAGTCATGATGGTGGCCTACTATGGCCTGCTGTGGCGCAGGAATCACTGACACATCTGTTTACACACTGCCAGATGTTAGCCTGGGACTGCCCTGGGGAAGGTAAGCGGCTAGCCCGGGTTATGTCCTCAGAAAATCTCTGAGAATACAGCCTGGGCTAAGGGCCAGCCATGCAGGCCAACGCAATCTGGCACATGTGTTCATCCCTCCCATACCTGCCTTGTGGCAGGGGCCATCATGGCCAAGCCCATGGCTAGTCACCATGGATGTCCATCATAGCAGGGGGCAGGGGTTGGGGGGTGGAGCAGGGACAGGGACAGCCACCCACACATTTGTTTAGCTCCCTGCCCTACCCAGGGCATATGGATGGGGGAACAGCTCTCTGGCTATGGGCACATTTACTTGGTGCCCCCTTCCCTGATACAGGCCATGGCAGCTGCAGTTTCTCACCCTGGACCAGGCCGGGGAGCCACCGCATCACTCATACATCTGTTTTTGCCCTTTGTCTCCCAAGCTGACACTTTAAGGGAGTGCGGAGGATGCCCCTGCTTCCCACCAATCAATTGAGCATCAGTAATGTTGTTTTAGAGGCTTCTCTCAGGTCACCATGAGACTCTCATAGAAGGTCCAAGAGGTGCCTCCCTGTCCAGGGGTGAAACAGCTTTACTGGGAGTCTTCAGCTCTCTCCCTGCTCCCAGCTTGGAGCAATTAGCCATTCCAAACAAGTGGGTTTTGTCATCTCACTCCATCCCCAAAGGGCTGCCTGTCACTTTCGGTCTTTATTCTGACAGCACTTCCTAAAGCTTACTCATTCAAAGTCTCACAAACTTAGGGTGACACTATTGCAAACATGTTCACTTAAAAACAAGGCTGCATAAAAGAAGCACTGAAAGAGCAAGCAAAGATACAGCAGGAGAAACAGAACAGGGTTAAAATGATCATGGATTTAATTATTTAATCAAATTCTTTGATGTTAAGTTAGGTTTGGGAACCATGGGTGTATTATATTTTCTTATTTAAAAAAATATTAAATCTGTATTTTTTTCTTTGTGAAAATAAACATTTGAGGGGTTTTTTTAAAATAAAGAAACTAGAGCAAGTATACTGTAGTGCGTATCTATCTTGGTTGGGGTGATGGAGTAGGAATGCAAGTATATCACTGACAAACCACAAAAAGTTTAAGTAAGCTTCCAAATGTTCAGCTGCTTTTTCAAAGACAGCGATCTAAAAATCGGATCAGTGATTCTGCATACACATTTTGCTGTAAGAACAGCCTTTCTTCTATGAGCTTTGATGCTTCCAAAAAGATCAAAAATGCCACGAGAAATCCTTCCTTGTCATATTTTGCATCTTGTGTTCAACATACCACACCTATAAGTACTTCCTTGGGAAGACTCTGATAAGTTGTGGCAGGGTGTTAAGCTTTGAGGGCTGAAGCCCATCCAGTTGGCATGGCTAACTGATTACAACTGCGGGGAAGTTAGGACAAAATCCCAACACAGGGCTCTGAAGAGAGAACCACTTGGCAGGACCAGATCCAGGAAATTTGGGGGCCCAGTGCAAAATGTTAGTGTGTGCCCCCACCTAACGTAAAAATGCATTGTTGAATAAAGATGGTATAATACGTTTTCCATTTGCAGGAAGGCCAAGCCAGAAGCACCAGCTGCACACACTGCAGCAAAGCAGCTACCTATACCTGGCCGATACTGTCACTTTCACTGTAGGCAAGGTTCCCTGCAGGAAGGGCTGATGCTACCCTGATCTGTATGACAGACACACACCTTTCTCCTCCAGTACACATGCCAACTCCTCCCCCTATTACGGGATTCCCCCTCAGACACACACTAACTCTGAAAACTAGGTACCTGGTCCACGTTACTAGTCACTCACTCAGAAACTGACTCGCTCATTAGAAGAAAGAAACTATTATTGTGATTAATTTTTGATGTTCAGTTAAACCTACCATCCCCTTCAGGGGCCATGAACCCCTTCTAGGGGCGGGCATCGGAGGGAATTACGGATCTGGATTACAGATCCAGAGCTTTAATTTTGGGTTTAGTTATGGATTCCTATAATGGATCTGTATTTAAATCAATTAAAAAATAAAATAATTTTTTTAAAAAATTAAAAACCATTACACATGTGCAAAATGGTCTCTGGACCATTCTGCGCATGCACAGCCATTTCCAAAATGGTGGCAGCAGCATTTCTGCCGTTTTGGAAAAGGGCAGCCCATCTGCTCATGCACAAGATGGCCACTACGCATATGAAGACTGGCTGTGCTTTTCAAAAATGGTGGCAATACTGCCACCACCATTTGAAAAATGTGCAGAATGGTCTCATGGCCATTTTGTGCATGTGCAGTTATTTATATTTTTCCTGCCTTTGCATGCACTGGAGGAGGGAGAGGGAGCTGTGCAGACAGACCACATCTCCACCTCAGGTTGGTGTCCTGGGTTTGGCCAGCCTGCTCTGCTGGCAGCACTCCAGGATGTTCCTGGGCACCGCAGATGGGGCTGCCTCAGGCAGAGCTCTGCCTGCACATCTGGTGGCCCACTTTAGACAGATGGGCCACCAAGCTGCAGTGGAGCTGAGGCAGGACTGCTGTCTGTCTGAAAACACCCTGATTGTCTAGACTTATGGCCAGACCATTCACACTGAGCTTCTGTGAGCAGGGGTATAGCTAGGTTGGAATGGGCCCTGGTGCAGAAGAAGGAATGGGACCCCTGCTGGGGCACTCTACTCCAGTGTGAAGATGAATTTTAAATGCATGTGGGTCCCCAGGTTTGTGGGTCCCAGTGCAACTCACTTGCTGCACCTATTATAGCTAAGTAAGCACCTGTGTGTGAAGTCAGGGAAACCATGGGTGTTTTTAGACATGATGGCACATGGCCCCACCATGCTTTGATCCTTCCCAGAGTGAAGGCCCTAGCCCTGGGCAAGATCTGGCCTTGCCGCCAATCTGACATGCTGGGGAGGGGGAGGTGAGAGGGCGGGGCAACATGCGGAGGTAGTCTGCACTGCCCCACCCTCCATGCTGCTGAGCATGGCCTGCCCACCTCCCTGATGGGGCCTGCCTGCCTCCCTCCCTATGAGGCTGCCACACCCACCCAGAAATGTTCCAGCCCTGGATCAGATTCAGGCAGAGAGGACCATCACACATCATATCCCGCTCTACCCTGGTACAGGGATGGCTTCCCTAGTCCATGGCAGCATTTAGTCCATGCTGTGCCTTGGAGAGGAGGCTGATGAACAGCATGGTAGGGGTGTGCATGTCATTTTTGTTATTACAATAATGATAATGAAAATTGTCATTTTCATTACCATTATTGCAATAACAAAAATGACAGATAATAATAAAGAAAATAGAAATGAAAATGACTTTTTGTTTTTGAAATAAAGGGAAAAAACTAGGGATGTGTGAACGCGGTTCGGAAGTTCGGAGTTCGAACCGAACTCGACTAGTTCGGTCGACCGAACTGAACTTCCGAACCGAACTTGAATTCGACCCAACTGTTGGTTGAATCTGAACCAGTTCGGAAGGCCAAAAACAGCTTAAAACACCGGGTTGAATGTACGAACTTGGTTCGTAAGTTTGGAATTTGACCGAACT
>QEPC01000449.1:832718-853213 GCA_003113815.1 Sphenodon punctatus | reverse complement strand
GGTAAATTTCCTTCCTATGGGTGTTTATCAGGCTACTGGCTTTTGGTGGAATTTCTCCATGCAGTTGTAGTGTTTTGTTGTATCCTTCTTGAATGAATGTCCCACTCTTGTTAACCTGTTTTTTTTATCTGCACTGCTTGGTTGGCATAATAATGATTTTACAGTGGGTGCACTCACTGCTGAGGTGGGCCATGATGTGGGTATAAACACTATATTTTTAAAAATTATTATTATTGCTTCTGCATGCAGTTGCACTTTTGTGGGGTTGTCTTCTGGAGCGATTGTCCCACTGTTGATAGCTTGCTTTTCTAGGTAGTGCTTTGGCTGTTTGTTCAAGAACTTTGCCAATATGTGACCAGCTGGGACACTGGGACAATACTTTCTAGTTTCTTTCTGGTTAATCATATGGTGGGGTGGGGGGGTGGGGGAATGGGGCTTGCCTTGTATAGGTGGGCTGGGCACACGCAATAGAGGCTTTTTGCGGGGAGATGTCTGGTTTCTTGTGTGTGGTTGTTATGGCTGCTGGTCTGGCTGGTGGCACCCATGGGGCCACACATGCCCCCCCCCCCAAGCTTATTGAAACTTGATTAATTTATTTTGCTTGCTAATGTAGTCTTTGGACTTTCTTTGGTGGGGCAGCCCAGTCCAAGCCCCTCCCACCCACCCTGAGCTTCAAGCCTTGCATGTATATCATTCATGGGGCATGCTTGGGGGTGCGGGAACTTACTGATCCCATACCCTTTTGGTTTTTTTTATTACATGGTGGTGGTGATTTTTTTTGTGCTGGCTTCTGTTCTGTCTCTCTCACTCTATCTTTCATCCTGCTGCCACGCACAGCTGGGAGAGGAAGGGATGCATGTGTTGTTGTGCATCCTGCTTGGCTAGGCAATTGAGAGGGAGTGGGAAGAAGTATGGGGTGGATGAGTTGTTGTGTACATTGTGCACACCCCAATTGGCTAGACAATTAAATGGCTTCAGCTGCTGCACACGGCAACACCTGCTGAGGCACCAACTTGGCGCCAAAGGGTTCAGAAGTTTCCTAACATCCCAGACTTTGGTTTCTGAAGTCCAAAGCTTTGGAAAGAGTGCCAAAGTGCCTCTGGGTGAGCAGACCAACTATTCAAAACTTTGGAATTCAGTCCAAGTTCCCAGAAGTAGTATTCAGTTCAGTTCTACTCTTAATATATCCTTAGTGCATGTCTTGTTTAGTTTTCAGGTGAGATTCCTAGGTGAGTTAGAATACTAATAGTTAACACCGGTACGAATCTCTTTGAACAAAATGGGACATATCCCTAATGCTAACTACTAGAGTACGCATTATCCAACCAAAGGATTATTCTATTACAGGAGTAATTAAAAATACAAAGTTTAGCAAACACACACTGAAGCAACAAGAGATCAAATTAAGGTCATAAACACACAGTTTTGGAGAACACCTTTTAAAAGATAACTTTCACTTAGAAGGAGCAACAATTGACAGCTATTTCATAATCTTCCTAAATTATCTGGGTGACTATGTGTTAAAGCCAAATGACTGTTAGAAAAATTGCGGTGGATACATTTATCTTTCCTTAATCACAGATGATAAGCTTTATTGATTCAGGAAGACTGCAGCTTGCCAGTTCAGCTCCTTGCAATACTGAATGTCCAGTATGCAGTAGTTTCAATTTCCGCTCAGTCGATTTCAAAAATATAGAATTGAAAGACTGGATGAAAAAAAAAACCATAGCTTGTTCTGAAAAGATTTTCTGAGGAAGAAATGCCACTTAAATTATTACTATAAAATGGGGTCTACAAATCTTCTCTCTTCAGCTAGGGAAACTCCCATCTATATTCACTTTGTTACATTGATATTTCCTGTACCATTTTTCATCTTTGTACAATGAACTACTAAGTCTCTCCAAAGATGCAAGTCACGTAATGTAGATATATTCAAAATTAAATCCCAACCTTAAACAGGAAAAAAAAAAGATCGAAATCAGCCCACTACACAGAGAAATGCTTCACCATCAATAAGTCTGACTATATATATATATATAGTCATATATATATATGGCCATTGCATAACAAAACCAATACAATAGACATACATTACACTAACCAAGCAATTTTTTCAACACAAACATATTCCTATCTCTTCTGTTATCATAATTTACAAGGGGAGGGGAATACTATAGCATCCAGGCCTAAGGAGACATTTACCTAAATCCATCTCATAGCTACTTATAATGCGAGTTCCTTCTCATACCTTCCGATCTTATACTGTTCCAACCCAACCTATAGCCATACAAAAATACACACTTAGCATTTCAAAATAGATTTATTACAAATAAATATAACCAAGATCATAGTCCCACATAAATTGTTCAACCATTCGCATGATAGCAATTTAGTCAAACCAGTTTTGACTACTTTAATGTAAAATTCAAAAATGATTCACGAATTAAAAAACAATTTAACAAAAACTTAGCCACTGCCTGGGAGACTTCTGGGAACTGATATACTAGCAGTAATTTAGTCAGTTCTGCATTTGTTCTTCCTGGGTACTTAAGCGGTATTTGTTCTATGTACTGAACTCTAATTTTAGAATAAAGTTGACATTCCAATGGGATGTGAGACACAGTCTCAACCTGTTGAGAGTCAAAGGGACACAACCATTATACAAAGGGAATCCCTTCCTGCCGGCCTTCTATAACTTTTGAACGTAGCGCATTCAACCTGGCCAGAAGAAGTTTTTTCTCCAAGGCTGGGGACAACGTGTCCTGCCAATACCTGGCAGATTCCCCAGCCCTGGGGTCGGACATTTGATGTAAACACAGTGTGGAAAACCAACGTTGGAGGAAGCTTATTTTTCCACCACATAATTAACACTGAAATTTGGACATTCTACCCATGATGAACTATGTGCTGTTGGCAGACTAAGTTGTGGAGTATAATTTACGTTTCATCATGATTGCATAGCATTCATGAGAGAGGAAGAGAGAGAGTCCAAAGATTAATCTCTCCAGGGGTGTAGCTAGATGGGAATGGCCTGTGGTGCAGAAGGTGGAAGGGGTCCCATGTGGGGGGCCCTCCACTCCAGTATTCATATGAATTCTATGTACATCTGGACCCCCCACTCTCATGGGGTCCCAGTACTGCTGTACCTGTTGCACCCATTATAGCTATGCCCCTGGATATCTCTCTCTCCATGCACACAAAATAATTCAACTTATATATCTTACTTGCAATGTACAAAGGGAAAATTTTATTTAGGTGGAAAGAATTAAGAAAAATGTTCCCAAACTATGAATCAGGACCCCAAGTGGATGAGGTTCTGATTTTTTAATATATTAATGTCTTTATATCTTTCTAGAGTTGCAGAATTATATTTTAAGACTCTCACGGTGGCACAAGTGCGACATTTTGGAAACCACTACGCTAATGTTTGACTTGATTTAGGAACCTGTATATTCCTGTTTTGTAATTGTAAATGTATTTTATTTGTGTTCCTATGATGTTCACAGTATTTCCCAAACGTTTTGCCTGTGCAAACTCATTTTGAAATTTAAATAATCCTGTGTTCTCAGGCAGCAAGGAAGACAAGTAAAGTATATCAAATATTAGTCAAGACTGTGCCCTTACCTGCATATTGTGTGACCCCACCTGAAGTTAGGGATGGGCGAACAGAATGCGGTTCGAATGTTCGGATGTTTAGTCGTTTGGTTCGAAACCCAAGTTCGGGTTCGATGTTTCGGTTCAGTTGAGTTCGAGTTGGCCGAACTTGGCTGAACAGTCAAAAATAGCACTATCGAAACCGAACCCGAATCAAAACCGAACCNCACCTTTTAAAAGATAACTTTCACTTAGAAGGAGCAACAATTGACAGCTATTTCATAATCTTCCTAAATTATCTGGGTGACTATGTGTTAAAGCCAAATGACTGTTAGAAAAATTGCGGTGGATACATTTATCTTTCCTTAATCACAGATGATAAGCTTTATTGATTCAGGAAGACTGCAGCTTGCCAGTTCAGCTCCTTGCAATACTGAATGTCCAGTATGCAGTAGTTTCAATTTCCGCTCAGTCGATTTCAAAAATATAGAATTGAAAGACTGGATGAAAAAAAAAACCATAGCTTGTTCTGAAAAGATTTTCTGAGGAAGAAATGCCACTTAAATTATTACTATAAAATGGGGTCTACAAATCTTCTCTCTTCAGCTAGGGAAACTCCCATCTATATTCACTTTGTTACATTGATATTTCCTGTACCATTTTTCATCTTTGTACAATGAACTACTAAGTCTCTCCAAAGATGCAAGTCACGTAATGTAGATATATTCAAAATTAAATCCCAACCTTAAACAGGAAAAAAAAAAGATCGAAATCAGCCCACTACACAGAGAAATGCTTCACCATCAATAAGTCTGACTATATATATATATATAGTCATATATATATATGGCCATTGCATAACAAAACCAATACAATAGACATACATTACACTAACCAAGCAATTTTTTCAACACAAACATATTCCTATCTCTTCTGTTATCATAATTTACAAGGGGAGGGGAATACTATAGCATCCAGGCCTAAGGAGACATTTACCTAAATCCATCTCATAGCTACTTATAATGCGAGTTCCTTCTCATACCTTCCGATCTTATACTGTTCCAACCCAACCTATAGCCATACAAAAATACACACTTAGCATTTCAAAATAGATTTATTACAAATAAATATAACCAAGATCATAGTCCCACATAAATTGTTCAACCATTCGCATGATAGCAATTTAGTCAAACCAGTTTTGACTACTTTAATGTAAAATTCAAAAATGATTCACGAATTAAAAAACAATTTAACAAAAACTTAGCCACTGCCTGGGAGACTTCTGGGAACTGATATACTAGCAGTAATTTAGTCAGTTCTGCATTTGTTCTTCCTGGGTACTTAAGCGGTATTTGTTCTATGTACTGAACTCTAATTTTAGAATAAAGTTGACATTCCAATGGGATGTGAGACACAGTCTCAACCTGTTGAGAGTCAAAGGGACACAACCATTATACAAAGGGAATCCCTTCCCGCCGGCCTTCTACAACTTTTGAACGTAGCGCATTCAACCTGGCCAGAAGAAGTTTTTTCTCCAAGGCTGGGGACAACGTGTCCTGCCAATACCTGGCAGATTCCCCAGCCCTGGGGTCGGACATTTGATGTAAACACAGTGTGGAAAACCAACGTTGGAGGAAGCTTATTTTTCCACCACATAATTAACACTGAAATTTGGACATTCTACCCATGATGAACTATGTGCTGTTGGCAGACTAAGTTGTGGAGTATAATTTACATTTCATCATGATTGCATAGCATTCATGAGAGAGGAAGAGAGAGAGTCCAAAGATTAATCTCTCCAGGGGTGTAGCTAGATGGGAATGGCCTGTGGTGCAGAAGGTGGAAGGGGTCCCATGTGGGGGGCCCTCCACTCCAGTATTCATATGAATTCTATGTACATCTGGACCCCCCACACTCATGGGGTCCCAGTACTGCTGCACCTGTTGCACCCATTATAGCTATGCCCCTGGATATCTCTCTCTCCATGCACACAAAATAATTCAACTTATATATCTTACTTGCAATGTACAAAGGGAAAATTTTATTTAGGTGGAAAGAATTAAGAAAAATGTTCCCAAACTATGAATCAGGACCCCAAGTGGATGAGGTTCTGATTTTTTAATATATTAATGTCTTTATATCTTTCTAGAGTTGCAGAATTATATTTTAAGACTCTCACGGTGGCACAAGTGCGACATTTTGGAAACCACTACGCTAATGTTTGACTTGATTTAGGAACCTGTATATTCCTGTTTTGTAATTGTAAATGTATTTTATTTGTGTTCCTATGATGTTCACAGTATTTCCCAAACGTTTTGCCTGTGCAAACTCATTTTGAAATTTAAATAATCCTGTGTTCTCAGGCAGCAAGGAAGACAAGTAAAGTATATCAAATATTAGTCAAGACTGTGCCCTTACCTGCATATTGTGTGACCCCACCTGAAGTTAGGGATGGGCGAACAGAATGCGGTTCGAATGTTCGGATGTTTAGTCGTTTGGTTCGAAACCCAAGTTCGGGTTCGATGTTTCGGTTCAGTTGAGTTCGAGTTGGCCGAACTTGGCTGAACAGTCAAAAATAGCACTATCGAAACCGAACCCGAATCAAAACCGAACCGAAACTTAAAATTTTTTTGCCCTGAAAAGATGTTTTTCCTGCCCCCGAACTCATCTGAACATGTAAGCTGTGATGGCAAGTCTTGACATTCATTTGCACATTAAAAAAAAGGTCTCTGGAGCCAATATCATTAACATATTAAAATATATGCTTCATGTGCTATGAAGAGAGCACATATTGGAGGAGATGTCTATGAACGGTTGTTAGCTCTCTACATTGTTGACTGAAAAGAGACTGAAATGTTGAGAGAGACTCTGAGTGTTAACAAACAAGATGGTAACCCACACCAGGTGTCCACCTGCCTGTTTATTAGGTGTTCACCCCCACCACCATGTGGCCAGCACCACCGGACATGCAGCCCACACTCACAGCGGGGTCTCGGAGCATGTGGAGACCGCTGTATGGGCGAATGTGGGCTAATGTGTCCCCATTGCCTTTGTGTCTGCACCCCATCAATTACGTTGTGTGCAGCCTTGAAAACGTACAGGTCCACCAGCAGCACAGAGTCATGGGCAAAAAGACTAGAGCATTCTGTGAACACTTTCTACCTCTCCCCACTCATACGCTCACTAGCACATATGTAATGTCCATCATAAGAGTCCTATGTACATCTTAAGAGTCCTGTGTAGACTTTAAAAGTCCAATGTGCACCAAATTCAAATATGTGTTGTTTCAGCACATTCAGGTTTTCAGCATGTACTGGACACTCTCTCTTTCAAAGCTGCTGCCTTCTCCAGAGCAAATTCCACAGCTTTTCCATCACCATGGCAATGGCTCAGAATGACAGACAGGCAACTACCAGCACCACTATCTTCAGTGTTCCATCTCAGGAATTCTTCACCTACCAATCTGCCCATCAAAGGTACATTGAATTCCCTGAAGCGAGGAAAAGACAAAGACCTTCATTGGTCTATGGGGGGAAAGAAGGTACACTACCTACTGGTGAAGTACTATAGGAATGAGGTGTTACATGAGATCTCTCTCCAGAGGGTAGAGCAGGGATACATCAGAAACCTAAACCAGTGCCAGAAGCAGACCAAGGACTTAGGCACAGATACAAAGAAATCTAGGACAACAACTTTGCCTCCAGCAACAGGAGGCAAAAATTGCCCTACTATGAGCTGCTGGACTGTTTCATATGCATGGATGGAACCATTTTGGCATCCCGTATGTACAGCTGCACCTTCACCAGAAGCCACATGCAGGTTGATATGCCTTCCCCACTGCCTGCTCCTGCCACAGCTGCAACCACTCCCACTCCCATCATGGCACGCACAACTTCTGGCAGAGATCCCTCTGTGCACTTCTCAGTCCCAGAGCCAGTACGTGTCGATGCCAACACAGATACTGCAACTCTCACAGTCTACCCCCTTGAATGGGAAAGCCAACCCCTTTTTGAGAAGCCTCTGGAGGTGCTATTCAAGGGTACAGAGGACCCAAATGACTCCTTTATTGAGGAGGTGGAGGAGAATGTAAGTTAATGCACCTGGGGGACAGGGGTGTTTGCATTTACACAGCTGCATGGTAAAGGTTTCCATTTCATGCTATCTAATTATGGGGGCAGGGGTGTTGTCTTTACTATGTTGACAGGTGTTCAGGAGAACTCAGAGGAGGAGCTGGATAATCCCTGGGACACAGCAGTACCAAACAGGAATGGTAAGCACAGAAAGTGGATGACACGACACCATGGTAGGCCTGCAGGCTGGTAAGCAGGGGAAAGGCACTAGGGCAGGACAGAGGGCTGGTGGTCAAGTGGAAGCCAAAAAGGCAGGCAGGAGAGAAATGGTGAAAATGACAGTGCTAAATTTCTGTATGTTCTTCATTCCTCTACAGCGATTGTGGGAGGAGAACTGTGCACCCCAGAGATCCCGCCGCAGCAATAGGGATGTGCAAACAGAATGCATTTTAGATGTTTGGCCGTTCAGCTGTTGGGTCCAAAAACTTAGTTTGGGTTCATGGGTTCAGTCCCGCGGAGTTTGCCCCCCCCCCCCGAACATTTGGAAAATTCAGCTGCAGTGGAGGCCTGGGGCACTCCAGGGGTGCCTGTGGGGGCATGGCAGGCTGTCGGAGACACAGTAGCAGCAGCAGAGACTGGGAAGGCTTGGGGCTTGGCACCCCAACTTGCCCAAGCAGGCAGGCTCAGCACTTGGCCCCTGGGGGTGCCCGTGGCGCCATGGCTGGCTGTCTGAGACCCAGCGGCAGCAGCAGCAGAAGAGGCCGGGAAGGCTTGGGGGCTGGCCTGGCATGCCTACTTGTCCGGACATTGCAGGCTGCCAGGCATTGGTGGAGCAGCGGTAGACATTGGATTGCCTGGTAGCAGAACCCATGGCACAGCAGAGGCAGTGGTGGCAGCAGCAGCAGACAGGCAGCATGGCATGATCAGCAGAAGGCAGGCTGAGGCAGGGTTTGAGGTTGGCAACCAGGGAAGGCAGACAGGCAGTGTGGCATGAGAGGCAGTAGGGAAGGCAGGCTGGGACCTTGGCAGGGCACTCACATAGGCTGGCGAAGACTGTGCAGCATGCGAGAGAAACAGTCAGTCAGATAGGCGGGCTGAGATCATTTAGCTAGAGGCCGACTGGAAGGCTGACAGTTTCCCAATACCACCTGGTATCATGAGGTCAGTCAGATAGGCTGGCCGAGGCCATCTAGTCCGAGAGAGAGAGAGAGAGGCCGGAATGTGAGTGGTGTGTTCTAAGCTAATGGCTTTCCTTGTTGACATGCTACACGTCTGTCAGCACAACCACCGTGGACAGAACCCCCAGCAACAAGCACCCAGTAGAACCAGGACCTGCAGTTCTGCAAGCAGCAGTGCAAAGAGGATTTGGTGAGGGATCTACTTGAGGACATCATGCAGGGGGAAGACGACATCCGGTATGCCATTAGCAGCATGGTCAAGGAGCACAGGCAGCTTGCGTGGCACAATGCAGCACAATGCCAGATCTTGGTTACTAAGCCCACAATCATTGCTGGCAGGAGGAGAGGCATTGGGCCCCCTTCCGGCAGCAGACCACACAGTTAGACAGTGTGCTTGAGAAGGTGACCAAAGAGATGGCTGAGATGTTGGCACATACTCAAAACTAGGTCTGAAAGTCACCCTCGCATTTCTTAAAATTCTCAGTGAGAACTGGCTTCTCAACAAGATTTCTGAGAAAGAGAATGGGTCAAATATTAGCCAACTGTCGCCCTGTTTTCATGAGATTCCTGCATGGCCAAAAACCAGCTCTGTGCATGCACAAAATGGCTGCCATGGCTATTCTGTACATGTGCAGCCCCCAGCGGCCATTTTGCAAATAAGCAGAGTGGTTTTGGGAGTCTCAAGAATCTTGCAAGATTGTCGAGAAACCTCAAAAAACATTCTTTGCCTGCAGGAAATGACCGCCGGGGGCACATGCGCAGAATGCCTGCAACAACCTTTTTGCACATACACAGTTGGTTTCTCAAGAATCTTGAGTGATTCTTGAGAACCCTTGCCAGAACGCATGAGCTCTTGCCAGGGTTGCGCGAACCTTGTGCATTCTTGTGAGCATAGTTTCCCATTCTCATTTCTGCCCTGCTCACAACAGTCTGTCTCAATCCATCTGTGTCAGTACACAGGCTAATAGGGAAATGGCACCAGCAAGGTTGCAGGCATGACTGGAGCTAAACAATCACTCCTAATTAGAGTGACCGCTAAAAAAGGAGGTGGCACTAGCCAGCCAGGAAAAGGAAGTAGCTGTGAGGTGGGCATGGCCAGTTGGACCCAAACTTGCCTGGCTGGAGAGACTTGGTGGGTGGGGGTTATTATCTAGAGGGAATTGTGATGTAAAAAGACTGTACAGAGACTGTGTTTGTACCAGACGCTGATAGCCTGGCCAGAGAAATGGTGGAGATTCCCAGTAAAGACTTGTTGGAGCTAGTTCCCAAAATGTGTGACTCTTTGCAGCCTGATCCTGAAAACACTTAACCATTTGGCACTGCCACCCTGTTATACCATCCATCTCCAGACCTCACTGCTCAAGCATGCTGCTGCCACAACCATGAGCATTGTTGCTCAGGGAGAACGGCCCATCGGCAGTTCACACCCCCGCACCTGGATCCCAAGCACTCACCCTGACTTCCACCAACAATCCACCCCCCAGGGAAAACACCAGAGCCCTCTCTGCCCTGTGCTCACACCTAGGGCTGAAAGAGAATCCTTCTTTAATTTTGCAAGATATTTTGTGAGATTTCATGCTGGAGACTGAGATCTCCAGATCTTGGCCCCAGTATGAAATCTCACAAGATATCTCATTAAAATAGCCCACAAACAAATAAGGAACTCTCCCAGACTCTCACTTGGTCATGCCCCCCAGAGCAACTATTCCTTTCCTCTTTGGGTTCTTTTGGTTCCATAGTGGGGATAGTTTGTGGGAGAAGAGATAGTGCGTGTTTTTACACACACATTTCTCCTGCTGTTACATCCTGAACTTTCTGTGTGTTTAAATCACTCACCCAGATCTTAAACATCCAGATCTTTGAACTTCTGCATAGAACTTCTCCCAGAACTTGTGTGTGTAAAAGATTCTCCTGGTAAACGACTTTACTTCAGACACCTGTGGTCACTTGGTTGCCATGGAAGCCTCTCACGTCTACAGCTGTGGCTACCTTGGGTTGCCTCAGGGCAGTGTTTGTGAGAAGAATGCATCCAGGAACTGCCTCAGGGCAGTGTGTGTGTGAAGAATGCATCCAGGAACTTACCTTGTAAACCCAGAAGACTGAAAGACCAGCACTTTAAGGTTTGTGTAAAAATGCCCAGTGAGAACTGCACAAGAGCAGGAGACTATTCTATGGGGCTAGGAGCAGTGCAATTTCCTACTCATCTATCACACACATTGCTGTCACTTCCCAAATGGAGCACACCACCTCCTCCGGGAAGCAAACAGACCCATGAAGGGAGAGACGGAATATGTAGGGCTGAGTCGTGAGCAAGTGTTCCTGTTACACAGAGAAATATTGCCCTTCCAAAACACTTGCATTTGTGGGTACTTCATCAGTCCCTGGTGAATCCATGCTTCTACCACTGTCAATATTGGCGCCTGTCCTTTTTTATCATTTCCCATCAGTTTTGTCACTTTCTGTCAAAAATTTTTTTGGTCATTTTCTGGCATTTCTCCATTTTTCTTTCATTTTTCTTTGTTTTTACTCGGCACTTTCATGAACATTTTACAGCACTTTTACGGCATTTTCTAGTACTTCCCCAGCACTTACCTGGCACTTTTGTGTCTCCACAACCCCCAGGGGTTCATTCAGGGAACATGTAGGGCTTGGGATCACCCCTGTAGCAGCTCTGCTCAACTTACGAAAAGTAAGAACAAATGGTGAAACAGCAGAAAAGCAGGTAAGTTTCCATGTTGCACAAATGAAGGCAAATTACCTGTTTCTGATTGAAATAGCACTCACCACGTTTGTCATTTCAAGCCTATGAATATGTTTTTCTGGACTTTGAAAAGGCATGACTAAGAGGAGGCTCAGGATCTCGTTCTCCAATAGATTTCATCCATTGAGGGATTCTGTCCTGAATTTACACGACAAAAGAAACTGATGAAACCATTAACAGTGTGATTGTTCCAGACAAAACTAAACTGATGGTAGAAAAAAAGAAAAGAAAGGAACCACAGCTTAAGGAGAAATGTCTTGTGGGAAAAACAAAGATGCAATCGATATAACTGATGATCAGTACAAATGCAGCACAATGAAACCACAATTTTTCCCCATGTACTTTAGTAATTAATTTGGAATTAGTTCTAGGTGGTATTGAACCTTCTATATGTTGAATACAATCTATAACCAGCATTTAAAATTCTCCTAAAGTGTCTACAAAATGTCTTAAAGTAGAAAATACAAAAAGGGCACACTGATACTGCTAGAAGAAAATGGATTTAGATACTATTTTCATGGAGAAGTTTTTTCGTTATTGTTGTTGTTTTTTAAAAAAAATCCTTACTCTAGTATCTGATGAAGTGCAAACAAGTAGAATTCATTTTGGAATTATTGCAGAAAATGAAGATGGTGGATGACAATATGGACAGGTTTTATTTGGGTCTGAATAAAATAGTCACAGTAAATTATTGTTTCACCCTGATCCTTTAAGCAGTAGGGAAGTTTTGGAGCTTTTATAGGGTTGTTTCCCTTCTGAAGAGAGGGGGCTGGAATCTTATGATGCTTTATGGAAATCCATTTATTCACACTTTGAGTAGGGGTGGATGGGAAGCAGCACTCTGTAAAGCCAGTGCTCCCCCAAAATAGAATTGCTGGTCTCCCACCAGGAACCACAGCGCACAAGTCCCCCCAAACAGCTCATCCCCTTGTAGTTTCTCTAATGCCTTGTTCAGTCTCTCCCTCTCTCAGCTAAACCCCCAACCTTTTCATCAGGCTCAAACACCAGGCTTGATGGGGCCATGACCCCAAGTCCCACAGAGAAAAGGGAGGAAACACAGGTCCTGGGATGTGCAGTGTCCAGAAGGGGCCCTGCACAAGGGGCAGCTGCAGCAGTGTCATGCCACAATGCCCTCTCCCTCCCAGAAGAGCCCCCTACCTCCTTCCAGAAACTTTGCCCAGAGCCATAGGGGCACCATGCTGCAACAGGTCTCCGCAAGGGGATGTGAGAGTGAGGCCCTTCTTCAGCAATGGAGGCAGCACCAATCTTCTCTCCTTTCTGGCTAGGTATTCTGGGAGAAGAAAGGGGACACTTCTGGGATTGATGATGGGATGGTGGGGCACTTTTGGGAGGGAGCTTCAGCTGCCATCTGTGCAGAACCCCCTGGCTCTAATCTCCACCTCAGTCCACCATCTGTAGAGACAGACCTGTCAAATGGGATTTCCTGGAAGGAACCACTTATGTAGTTTCAGTTTGATAGGTTTTGCATTTCCCCATTGATGACAATAGGGTAAATGCAGTGGCTGCAGGTCCCTGGACATGGGCCTGCCTCTTTTGTTCCCAAATGCACTGTTACATATAGGGCTCAAACTTCCCTATGTTGTTATATGTCACTCTATGCTGCTTCCAGACAGTTTAACTTTACAAGGAAAGGTGGGATTCTCAAAGTTGCAGCCTAATAGCAATATCAAAATCAAAGCAATGTCAAAATCAATGCTGAAGTTGCAAAAATGGAGTGAGTTGGTGAAAAGTGTGTGAAATTGCTTCTGAATTGCTCACAATTAGTGGCTAAACTGCTCGCCAAACTGCTCTGTAAGCACTTGTCCTCATAAAGAATTCAATTTGTGCATGTGTTCAGGTAGTGCTTAGTGCACACTCTCTCCTAAATGCTTCTCAAATGCCTGAGAATGGAGTAGGAAGCATTCAGAATGCTTCTCAAGGACTTGGGGAACGCATTGACATTTACCTTGGGTTTGAAGCAAAACCAAGACTCAAGTTATGATTCAAAAGTGCTGAAATTTCAAAGCAGTCATTTGTAGGGATGGACGTTATGGATTCGGATTAATCTGCAACTGGCCAAAAATGGTAGTTACAGATTAAGCTGTAAATCCTGCGCCAATGACTGATCTCCAGATTTCTGGATCTCAGTAAAGCTCATTGAAGTGGTGCCACAGGGATGGCATTGACTTGGCACCACTCCGATGATCTTTAGGGGCGGGAAGCAGGGAGGCGTCCAGCAGGGGACAGGGATAGCCTGAGCCCTGGCTGACTCGTGGCTGACTGCAGTGCTGGTTGTTCCTTCAAGTCCAAGCTTCTGTTGCTCCCTGCATGCTTGAAGAGGCCTCTTCACTCCCCCTCAGCCCCCACTCGGAAAAGCTGAACACGGGAAGAGCCCAGCTCAGCTTGAGTGGCAGTGGGGAAGGGAGCAGCTGTGGCCAGGACTCAGAGAAGCAGCCAGCACTGCAGCTGGGCGGTGATTCAGGCCAGGGAATCAAGCTACCTCTATTCCCTGCTAGCCAAGTGTCATCCAAAACTGGATGACAACCCACTTGCCACTCCATCCCTCCCCCATTGGAGTGGCGCCAAACCAATGCCATCCCTGTGGCACCACTCCAATGAGCTTTACTGAGATCTAGAAATATGAATTCATAACACAAAACATGTAAACTTTTCAAATCAAATCAAATATTTATTCGATGTGACCATCAGTCTTTACCATATAAAATAAAACATCATTGAATCCATTAGAATTTAAAAACAACCACAATCTCTATCAATTAAAGAGAAAAACAATACACTAAAAACCTAAAAGCAACAAACCGACAAAAATACCAAAAAATAATCATAATCAAAATTCCCAAAGTAAGTATTCCTAAAAGTATTGCCATAAAAATATATGTAAGGTAAATATATTTACAGAGGAGGACATTCCAAAAAACATAGTTCTCTAGGGAGAGAATCCCAAGCTGGTTACCACATCAGATAGCCTGATCGTATAGAAGCCATAATATCCTTTTGGGCCTCCAGTCCCCAACCCTCTATCATTCCCGAAGATCCTTTCTTAATTCTAATTAACAATCATCAATTTCAAATAAACCCACATGCACTTTCAGAGCTAGATCTGGCTGGGGCTCTGTATTACCACACCCAAAACCACCTTCTTAACCATCAGACAAACGATCTTAAATCGCATCAAAACCATCCATATCCCTTATTATTTAACATCAGCATCGGAAGCCCCAGGAAAATCGTTTCCAAATGCTGAGGTCAGGTGGATCTTTGTTTCATCGCCCCACAAATGCCAGCTTCTCCAGTATGCCATCAGGAAATCCCACACCCTTCGCCATTAGATTCAATTGGAGGTTCCACCAATTGGAGGCTCCTTAGATGCAGGCTCCACTAGATGCTCAAGTCCATTTTAAATATAATGAGCAATTGAGCATGGTAATAAATCAACAGTAATCAAAATTACACAATCAAGTCCAATTCCTGCCCCATGGGGTCCCAAAATTGTAAAAAAATTCCCTCTCAAGGCAAAAGCCTCAAGTACAAAATTTGCAGTTGCCACAGTAATCTTGGTAGAAAGATCTTCTAAAGGGAACTTTTCAAGTTTGCAAAAGGATCTACCAGGGCGTCTTTGTGTAAAAGGGGCCAACCAGCAATCTCTCAGTTTATCATACAGTCTACATTTGAGCAATATGTGGCCCACCGTCTCAATGCCCACCTGATCAAATGTACGGAGACGCATACAAAAAGGTTCCGCAGACAATAGACCTTCCAGAATTTTAGATGGAAGGGCATTTACTCTGGCCAGAAAGAATAGATGTCTTAGTCTATAAGAGGCTAAAGTTTGGAGATACAAGGCCATGGTTCCCTTTGGCGGAACTAAACACAAATAATTGTAGAGGGAATGAAATTTAGCTACTGTGGCTAAATCCTCCTGCCTGTCCACATCCTCCAGTCGCAGCGTAATTTCAGACTTGGCTGTAACAAAGGGTTGATTAACCAAGTAGACCACGGAGAAGCCCAAATGAGACAAAAGCTGTAAAGAAAACCTCCTCCATGGGCTAATATAAGCGTCTTGTTGTAAAAAATCTAACAAGCCTCCAGGGGAGGGTTTCACAGTCTTGAGCCACAGATAAATAATTTGTTTCCGTATCTGACATTTCACTGAAAATTGGTCCAATTCGAGCCTAAGGGCCACCATAGCGATACAGTTAACTGCTTTGAATAAGGACCGAAAAAAATTGCTTGGACTGTCCCCAATTTGAGTTCCAGGGACACAACCCAGAATGCAGCCCCATAAAGTAATTGAGCCAACACCTTAGAGTTAAATACCCTAATTGCAGGGGAGAAAGCTCCTCTTTTACAACCATGAAAAAAACGAAGAATGGCGGTTGAAGGGCCCTTGGATCTCAAAAGAGCAAACTGCAAATGCAAATTCCAACCCCCTTTAGAACAAAAAAACAGGCCAAGGTATTTATACTTGGTAACTTGTTCAAACGGATGCTCCTTAATGTACCACCGAAATTTTGGAGAGGCCTTAGCAAAGACCACTACCTTGGATTTATCGTGATTGATCAGCAAATGATTACTATCACAGTACGTGGCCAGAGCCTACAACTGCCTCTTTAATACTACCCTCGTCTGAGACAGCAGTATCGAATCATCAGCGTATAACATGCAGCCAATGTGGCGCGAAGCCAATTTGGGAGGAAAGAATCTTGATGCAGCCATTATGGGGATAAGGTCAGTTATAAACACGTTGAACAAAGAAGGGGCCAGGATACAGCCCTGTCTAATGCCAGACGTTGAACAAATTTAATTCATCAGCTGGCCTAAGTTATTAAATCTAATGGTCATCGTTGAATTGGAATACAGGGCTTTAATCAGGAAAAGCAACCGACGATCTATATGCGCCCTTTCTAGCTTTCTCCATAGTAAACTCCTCTCAACTGAGTCAAAAGCAGATCGTAAATCTATAAATGCCACGTATAATTTTCGATTCTGTTGCGTATATTTGCTAATAAGATGATTCAATACCATGCAATGATCAATGGTTGATTGGCCAGGTTGGAACCCAGCTTGCTCAGGATGTATAACTTGCTGAGATACCATCTAATTGGTGAAACGTGCAAGTAAATATTTAGCATATAATTTGATGACGACTGATAGGAGACTAATAAGATGGTAATTTCCCGGATTCCCCCTATCCCATTTTTTGAAAATTGGGATAATTACCGCCTTCTCCCATCCAGCCGGTATAATTCCAGTGTTATTAATTGCATTAAATAGGGCCACCAAAATTGGGAACCACCAATCTTTGAATTTCTTAATGAAATCCGTAGTAACCAGATTGGGGCCCGGTGCTTTCTTGTTCTTGCCCGAGTCTATCAAGGCCACAACCTCTTCTGCAGAGACTGGGGGCCACTCCTCCTCCCCCCTAACATCATTATCCAGAAATAGAGGCCCCTTTTCTAAAGTCTCAGGAGCACTGGAGAAAAGTTTAGCAAAATGAACCTCCCATGTCTTGGGAGGAATTGGAAAAACCTTCCAGCTCAGTTCTGCCCTAATCGATCCATTTACTATTTTCCAAAAGGAGGCAGACACTCCAGAATCTGTGGCCGAAAGCAGTTTATTCCACCTAGATCTTTCAAATTCCTGTTTCTTAGATTGGAGGAGCTTTTTATATTGACGTTTGAGTTCATAGAAAGCTTTAGGGGGTACAAATGATCCCTGAGATCTAGCCTCAATGAACAGGTTCTGCAGTTCCTTTTTTCGGGCCCTGCATACATCATTCTACCAGGGCCTAGATCTGCAATCCAGTCTGGCAGGTTGAGCTATCAGGGAATTACCCTCCAACCAAGGATGCAAGAATTTGATAATTTTCTCAAAAGACCCTACCACCGAGGCCACAGGGCCAGGAGTTAATGCCCGTGTTCTCAATTCCAAACACTGGGATGATTTTAGGACTATATCCAATTGCTGAGCGAACGCCTCGTTCCAAGGTTTCCTAATATACACATCATTGAAGTGCAGAGATCTAATCTGCAAAGGCCCTGCTTACAAAGCAAAGATGACCCACCCAACTGAAGCAGGAGAGAAAGGGGTAAATGATCACTGTGTAGTAGGGGTTTTACTAAAAAATACAGGATGAAGGGGAGAAGATCGTAAGAGCCCACCACGTAATCAGACACACTGACCCCTTGGTGACCTATAAAAGTAAAAGAGTCTGACTGATCACTGGGAACAGAGCCATTTAGCACCTGTAAATTAAGACTTGATAGTAGTTTAGCCAATCGAACATCGTTCTCATTAATATGCATATCCAGAGAAGATCTAACTCCAACACCATAAGGGGGACTGCAATAAGGTTTAAGAGACTCATCACAGGCCCCCATCCGGGCATTAAAATCTCCCACCATAATAAAGGCCACCCTTGGTTGCTCAAGAAGGAAACTCCCTATATGTTCTTCCAATTTGGACCATACTGTCATATCAAATGAGCCAGCATTGGCAGGAGGAATGTAGACAGAAACAATTATAAACATGAGATCCTGTAATTTAAAGACCACTCCTGCAGCTGTGGGAGGGAGTCCTAATCTCTATTTCTGTCACACTGAGTTCCTCAGATATAAGACATTAGGGATGGGCAAACAGATCACAGTTCGGGTTCGGTCGTTTGGTTCGGCCATTCGGTTCAGTCGCCGCATTCGGGTTCGGCTGTTCGGTTCAGTCATGTTTGGTTCGGTTCGGGTGTTCAAAAAAAGTATCACAAGAGCCCGTGATCAGGCTGGAAACCAGAAATTTGAGTGCGTGTGGAGCTTGTGTGGGTGAGAGCATATGTGTTGTGACTGGCTGAGTGTTTGGTTGTGATTCGTGTGTTTTGGCTGTGTGGTGTGTGTTGGTTTTAGTTTGGCTGGTTGGTGAGTGTTGGTGGGTGCTGTGTGTGTTGTGTTGCCTGTGTTGGGTGTGTGTTTAAAACAAAACAAAAAAATGGAGAAGAAGGTGACCAGTGGCACCACCATTAAACGCCAGGCCTGGGGGAAGGCCAAGGTGGCGGAGCCGGTGGTGGAGGAAGAGGTTTCTCTGGCCGCTGCTGGACCTTCAGTGGTGGAGGAGGAGCCAGAGCCAGCGGGCACAGGAGGTGCTGCTTCCACTGCTGCCAGGTTTGTGAACTTTTTTTTTTTTACTTTGAGGACAAAAAGCTTAAGGCGCTATCTATTAGAGCGAGCTCACTGGCATGTGGGTGGGTGCGTGGGTGGTGGGCATCAGTCAGGCACAAACAGTGGGCATCAGCGGGTAGCAGTGGATGTCTGCCACAGAGATAGAGGGTACTGTAGTGTGGGGGGCACTTCCAGCAGTCAGGCACAAGCAGCACCCCCACCCAAACATGTGCCTGCCAGCGATCCCTAGCAAGGGTCTCCACTCTCCAGTTGCCATCCCTACCTAGCACTGCCAAAGGGCAGGATTTGCACATGCCAGCCAGGGTCTCTCCATTGCCATCCCTCCCTAGCAGAACCCCAAGGAGGGCAGGATTTTCACGTGCCAGGCAGGGTCTCTCTATTGCCATCCCTCCTTAGCAGCACCCCAAGGAGGGCAGGATTTGCACGTGCCAGTCAGAGTCATCATCTCCCATTGCCATCCCTAGCACCCCAAGGAGGGAGGACTAGAGGCATCATCATAAATGTATGATATTACTTAGGTGTTGTTTATGTGTTACTGTTTCTGAGAGGAATTGAATGCCGGTGCTGGTACCCCACCATGCAGGACACCCAGGTGGAGGTCGGACTCACCAGTGCCACCCCGAGACAGTCGACAGACAAACCGCTCCAATGTCTGGAGGTTTTATGACAAGGGTGACGGAATCGCCATCTACAAGTTAAGGCACGGGGGCTGGAACAACAGGGATTGGATTGCCCTATGACCCATTAGGAATGGAAGTTCCCTGCAGAGAGAGATTGGCCACCCACCCACTTGTGGAGACAGAATGCAGGCAGGGCTCGACACAAACCATTGGTCTGATGCAGTATGGCACTTCTTATGTTTCTATTTTTTTATGTGCTTTAGATCTGCAGCAAAAGATTAAGGAGGCAGAGAGAGGGGACCACATCGGAGCCATATTGAAAAGATCCATTGCCGGACGGTGAGGCAGCACGAGGACTCTGGCGTGGCCATGGAGCACGAGCAACAGCGCCAGAAGAAGGGGAGGAAGGCAATCCAGAAGTGATGGCATGTAAACTCTTCCCCATCCTCCAGTCCTGATGTGGAGCCCCCCAGGCTCCGGGAGTCTGCTGTGGCCAAGGCCTTTCGGGCCAAACTTGAGAGACCTGGATGCCAAATGATGATCAGTGTACACTGCTTTGAGAACCTCCTGATGGAACAATTTCAGGCGGTAGAGGTGGAGAAAAAGAAGGTGTAGGCGTATGGCCAGTACGTCTCCGCCGAGATGGAACACCTGGAACTGTACCACCAGGTGGTCTCCAGGTGGCATCAAGACTTGGAAGGGGCCCTGGAGTTTGCTGTTGCCCACAGCTATGAAATGGGAGAGCGCAGGGTGGCCGCCCCTCAGCCCTGTGCTGTGCCCCAAGACATTTTGCATTTCTCCCAAGTGCTGGGTGACATGCCCAGAGACTAATAGTTTCCCTTATTTAGTTTCCTTTCAATGTTTGGTTTTGGTTTCATGTTGTTGTTGTTCTGTTGTTGTTGTTGTTGTTGAAATATAGTTTTAATAAAAGTTGTTATATTTGTTGTTAGGAGCTTGGTTTGACCTGTCCAATAGGGATGGGCGAACAGAACCGAGTTTGGAAATTCGGTTCTGTTCGGAAGTTTGGTTCAGTCGATCGAACTATTCGAGTTCGGTCTGAACGCCAAACTTCCGAACAAAGTTCG
>QEPC01000449.1:796116-820047 GCA_003113815.1 Sphenodon punctatus | reverse complement strand
GACAGGTGGGGGTAGGGGTTTCCAAGACCAAGGAGGGGGGAAGACAGGAGGGGACTCGTATCCACAAGAAGGGCCCAGGGAATAGTGTTACTCCAAGAATCCCAAGGGAATACATACTTACCTAGCTAACACATCACTCACGCTACCAAGCACACGTCCCAAGCACTCACCACACTCACATGTCTGTCAATCCAATTTCCACTAGGTGAACAATCAATCCAAGCAACAAGGAAGGGGGCCAGTCTCACGGACACAGAGGCACTGATCACCAGCAACGCTAAGGCAGCAAAGGGCTGCTTTTATGCTGTGTCTCCAGGTGGTGTTGCAGATGCTCTGAGTGGCGCAGAGCCAGGGTCACAGCTTCTGCTGTCGGTGTCCTGCTTCAGGCCCCGTCTACTGCATCAGCATTTTCTGGGAGTGGCGGAGCGGAGATACCAGGCGCGTCTTGAGTCGGGGCGTTTTGCAGGTGCACTGGGTCCAGGAGTGCTGGAGTTCCGCTCAGGATGGGCGGCAAGAGTAAGGTGGGGGGATCCAGCGTTGGTTGTGACTCCTGATCCTGGGTACGGAGGGGCTTCTGGGCCTTGTGAGGGTGTGGGAGCTTGTGCCCCCCTAGCGTGTTCCTGACAGCGGCTCATGCGGCTGGAGCATGGGTCCTGTTTTTTCCAGGCCCATTTTTCTGGCCCGGTTACTGACCCCACTGGGATTTGAAATGAGTCTGCATCTGCCAGACCCAGAACAGACAGACTGGATTTGGCACTGGCCCAGGAAGGCCAGAGTGGGCTAGCATTGTGTGTTTTAACACACAATGTCTTTTGTCATTTCAGTGCTGCTCCTATACTATCATCATTTTGCTATAAGACCATCAGGAACACTGACCCCAAAACATACCTTCCATTAGAGAGAAGTTCTCCATTGGGTATCTTTACTTTTGGAGGTGCTTTTCATAACTCTGATTTAAATGTTTCTAGCATTCACATACATGTGTAAAATATCCAAAATTCACATGCATGAACGTGTGAATAGCTGTGTATTTATAATTTTAGCAGTGATTTAAGAACACATCACTTGGCAAGACCACAAAAACATTGATTACAACTTTTTGCATATGAATAAACCAGTTTGCATATTGTGTGAATTTGAAATATAAAAGAACAAGCAGAAAAGTGAAATGAAACTGTAATTAGTGAGGTATGAAAAGATTCAGAGAATGCTTTAAAGAAAGTAGATTAACTAACAAGGCCTGCATGGGGAATAAAAAAACATTTCATATTCATCAGGAAGGTTGACCTGGAATAAGAAACCTTCATTGTTAGTACTTAGAAAAACACATACACATATGCAATCAGGAAAGAATGGACTTTCTTAACTGAAATCTTCTAGAGGGTGTGAATCAAACTACAAAGACAGTATTAAATTCGAAGTATCAAGGACAAATACATGCAGAAAGGGTGATGGAGCCCTCAGAAATAATTTGCACATATTATAGCACACTTATCAAAGATACAGCATAGTTTAGTGTGGTTATGAACTAGACTGATGCTCAGAACACTTTGCTTCATAGGGATGGGAAAACGAGGTTCGGAAGTTCGGAGTTCGGACCGAACTCGGCCTGTTTGGACAAACGAACATGAACCCGAACCCGAACATACCAAACAGAACCGAACACCGAACGGCGAAATGGCCGAACAGTTCGGATCGCGTTCAGGTGAGTTTGGGTGGCAAAAAAAGGTTCCCTGTAAAGTGACAGGGAGGGATAGTACTAGTCACTGAGGAGCAGACTTCCAGGCAGACAGCTAGTCACTGTTCCTGAACAGCAGGCGTTGAGTAGGATTATTAGATTGCTTTAAGTTTCATTTCAGTTTTGTACTGAAATGAAACTTAAACCTTAAACTGAAACCTTGTGCTTGTGATTCCCCCCCCCGCCCCATCCCATATATAGAGAGATAGAGAGATATAGATATAGAGAGATAGAGAGATAGGTTAGGGATAGTAGTTGTAGGAGCTAGCTTAGTGATAGAGATAGCGTTAGTGATTTAGTTTTAGTGTTTGTAGGAGTAGGCCTGTGTACTTATTAGATAATCCATTTAGTTCATAGCATTTAGAATAGTTAATAGCAGTTAGATTTAGTGTAGATAGATATAAATAATATTAGATAAAAAAATAAATTAAAAAACCCGATATAAAAACAAAAAACCCAAATAAAAACAAAATAAAACCATATAAAATCCAATAAAAAACCAAAAAAACCCATATAAAAAACAAAAAAACCCCACCCATAACATTTCCCGAACAGCTGAACAGAATGGCAGAATGGCCAAACAGAAAGACCAAACAGAACGGCCAAACCCAAACCCGGCGAACTAACCGAACTGCCAAACCGAACGGCCAAACCGAACGCAGCCGAACCGAACGGACGAACCGAATGCAGCCGAACCGAATGGATGAACCCGAACCGTGATCTGTTTGCCCATCCCTATTGCTTCATTCCTTTCTTTCAATTCCTACTGGACTATTCTTGGTTTCTGTAAAATTCATTTCACCATTATGCAGCTCTCTCTCCACACCCTATTTTTTGACAACATCGTTATCATGCTTATCATTGTGACAAAAATATCTTTCTGCCCTTATTCCAATTTTTCTCATTTCCTGCTATGTTTCCACCAAGGAACTTCCCTCTTCCTCTGCCCCCATCCTCCAGAGTCATCTGCTCCCTACACTATAATTGTCTTTCTCCCCACGCTGCCCCCTATGCCCATAACTACTTTCCTGGCTAACTCAGGCACTCTGCTCCCTTCCCAACCCCTCCCCCGCTTCAATTCCCTCCTAAAGATCTACCTCTTCCATCAGGCTTTCCTGAGCTATTTACCGATTGCTCACTAATGCTTCTTCTTATACCATCTTATTCTTCAGGACTCTCCTTGTTCCTTTGCAACTCAACAAAGCATATGAACCTGCAATTTCTCAACTTCATGAATGTATCCCTGTCTCTCCCTATCAGAGCTGAAATAAGTAACCACTTATCAAGTATTCAGTGAGCTAGCGCAGTACCTGCCTGTAGTATTCAGTATTTGGTCAGAATGGTATCCAATGGAAATCTGCGTAACCGGAGTCCCATTTAAAGAATTACCATTTATCGATTAGCATTTAATGTTTGAAATTACCATTCAAGTACCATTTTAATTTATTTTTTAACTCACTCCCTCTGTCTGGACTGGTCTGGTAATGTGGTAATGCAGTCAATGGTGTACACTACAGTAATATCCAGCATTCCAATTTGTCTGTGAACTTCCATGTTTACCAAATAATTACTGAATAATCGGCAAGTTATCCAGAATACTAGCTATTTACCACAGGTAATGTTTTGGCTATCCTTCTACTACTAATCATTTCTATAGCACTACTAGGTTCGCACTTTACAGTCTCAGACAGATCCCTGCCCAGTGAGCTTACTATTGTAAGGTAGGGATGTGCAAACGCGGTTCAGGAATTCAGCCCGAACTCAGAGTGTTCGGACTGTTCGCAAACACCTCAAATCCAAACTGCCCCCCCACCCGAACCAGACAAACAATGTTCGGGTTCCAAACCCATTGGGGCGAGGGATGGGGGGGGAACCCAGTTTTCCCTCCCCCCCCCACTCCCTCAAGGCTGTGTGGATGGAACGGGCACTGCTGCTGGACCCAGAGCCCAACCTACCTGATGGTGCCGGGACTTCAGTCCCAGGTCCAGTGGCAGCAGCAGCGGCAGTAGGTCCGGCAGCGGCGGCACTCCAGGCTACTACTAGGCCTTCCAGTTTGTCCCGGAAGGCCTAGTAGCAGCCTGAAGCACTCCGGAGCACTTCCACTGCCGGACCTGCCACCAGACCCACTGCCGTCGCCACCACCAAACCCAGGGCCAGAGCTCTGGCACCACCAGGTAGGTCGATCCCTGGACCTACCTCTTACACTGGCTAGTTAGATTGGATTTCCCTATACCCCTTTCATTTCCTTGTTGACCTACCTTCTAAGTCCAAATTTATCTTTAAACGACTACATCTTTGTTTTCTCACCTTCTCAAGTGGTTGGCTTTCACTAAAAACAAAAATGCCATATGGAGAGAAAAAAATGTTCCCTACCACTGTCAGCAGTGCATCAACGTGGCTGACGGAGAAGATCCAAGGCTGCTGAGGATTTTCCTCACCTCTTCATATATGTTAAAATATCCTGCTCTTAAATATGTATGTACTCAAGCCCCGTTGACTTTAACTGAGACTTAAGCATGGGCTTAGCAACAAGCACTTTGCTGAACTAAGGCTTTAAGGATAAGTGATGAGAAAATTGTGTTGCATTAAAATGATAGTCTATAGAACTTGGATAACTTGTTCTCTCTGTCCACAAAGGTCAGGAGGATTTTGCATCCGAGACTGAGAGTAAGATCACCATTTCTGTGTTGGACAAAAACTAACTCCAGTTATTCACAAGCCATGTTCTTTATAAATGCCCTGCTATTTCCAAGGACAAGCCAAGGATTATGTTTTAGACTGTATCTCTTGAGTTACAGTCCCTCTAGGCTCACTTAATTCTCTTTCCTGTTGTTCATTTTCATCTGCTGTCCCCAAAATTGTGCAGCCAGAGTGGGGATTAAAATGGCAATCAAAAAGAGTGATCTGTGTTGTGCATGATAGATATAACATGTTGTGAAGTGCTAGTACTCACAAACTTTTTCTGGTGGGGACAGAGCTAGTAGCAAAAAGCACGCACAGATATGTTACGTAGTCTGCTTCCACAGCCATGAAATTAGAATGTATTTTTAGCCTCTATAAAGCTGAATAGTTACATGCGAAAGGAGGTTGTCTTGTGCTGGCTACATGAGAGTTTCCAAGAAAACTTAAAAGTTTTGTGTTCTAGATGTTTTTCAGAAGAGAAAAGCAGTATCATTTAAGGTGTCTGGATGATCTCCTACTTGAATTGAAAGGAAAGCCTCTGCCTTATCTAATGAGATGTTGACAAAGTCCAGGACTGGCCTTATTACAGAGTGACCCGGGTCAACTGCCCCAGGCTCCGTTCATTTTGGGGGGCCTGCAGTAGCCCCTGTCTTCACCAGGGCAAGGCATGGAGGGGGCACCACTTACAGTGGATGGTAGGTCCCCCACCAAGTGCCCTGTATTTTATTGTCACCCTGGGCCCAGCATATTCTAAAGCTGACCCCGACAAGGCTGATTACTTAGCTCTACTGTCCCTTTCAAAGTGTGAATGGCAAGATTGGGATGAAACTGAAGAGGATACTAAAGAGCAACATTTTCCATTCTTGAGAGAAATCTGTTCTCAATGCAAAGCCACTATACTGACAATACAAATTACTGTGCTCTACCACATTCCAGCATTAATTAACCACTCTGAGTGTATCATTGTGCTCTGTTTTCCTGGACATGTTATGTTACCTGTTACTCACGGTTAGTGTTACAGCAGAACCTCCTTTATCCGGACAGATTTCAAATTTGAACAATGCCCCTTCACTGCAAACTTGCGGCAAGAGGGTCCCTTGTCGTGCCCTACCCAAGGGAATGGGATGGGGAGGGGCCATCCTCAGCAGGCCTGTTGCAGTCCTTGCAAAGGAAAGCAGGGAGCCCACGGGGGTGTCCTAGCAACCCCCCCAGCAACACTGGGTGTGAAAAAGCAACATCATGTGGCCCAAGTCTGCCTCCCAACAGAGGAGGAGCTTGGCGCCACAGCAATACAGCCCAGCTCACTTGGTGCTGGGCACCTGAAGAGTCAGCAGCGCATTAGCACAGCTGACAGAGAAGGCCCAAGATGATGTCAGGAAACTCCAGGAAGAACCCATCTGGATAGATGGGCACACCCAGGAAAAGGGGGCAAGTTAAGGCCCCTAGGGCCCAGACAAGGCAGCCCCAGGGGGTAAGAGAGGAGGCCGTGACCGTATACACACACACACACACACACACACACACACACACACACACACGGTACCCATACAAGGCCCAGAAACATTGCCCCCCCCCGAGAAACCATGAACAATCACTTTGGAGCATATGAGGCCCTAGCTCGCCTTTTGGCCATGGTGGGGAGGGGAGGAAGCCCGGAGTGCTGGGCCTGAAGGCAGCTTGACATCCCCCGTTGAGGGTGTGGGTGAGGTGGGCTTGGGGGAGTGGAGTGGATACCCCCCCACAGAAGAAGCCCCTCACCTCAGCTGGGCCCAACATCATGCGGGCCACACCCAGGGGGGGTAGGATTGTGAGCCCCCCGGTGTGCTACAGATGGGAGTCCCTGCTCCCACAGGCACTGCATCTGAAGTGCTGACTCTTGGTCCCACCCTCCCTGTAGGTTTCATTTTTGGTGTTGCTCACTCCGAAACAGGCTGGGAGCCCCCCATCCTATATGCGGGCCCTCCTTTTCTCACTCCCTCACCCACATTTACCAAATACAGACAGGGGGACCCCTGATAGCCTCCCTGAGGGGAGAGGGGGGAAAAGCAAGTGGTGCGTCAAGCTCGCAAGTGGAATTGCCCCCTCACCTTTGGGGGTAGGGGAGGGACTATGAGATGGCCTACAGCCAGTTGGATGTTGGGCTGCCACCAACACAGACTCAAGACAGCAGGGCCAAGACCCTTTCCCCGGCATACTTGGGGGTATCTCCACTTTCCCCCCTGCCGAGACGTGGGGTGGGAAGTGAGAGCCCCAGGTGTCTCCACACAGGGATAAGGCCCCACCACCACAGAGGTCATGCCTAGATGAGGAAGAGCAGCCCTGGGAACCCAGCAACCAGGTGATGTGTGACCGCATCCAGGTCCTGGAGAGAGAGCTCCAAGTGATTGTGGGGGAGCACCGGGTGGAGCCACGAGAGCCAGCAACTGACACACATGCTGAATACCATCAAGGTGAATGAGGGAGCAGGGAGGTAACCACCAGTGTAGACCATACGGCGAAGCCAGCAGAGTCACAATGGTCTCCATATGGGAGCAAAGGGGCGGTACAGCCCTTCATCAATTTGACTCTCCTCCAGAGGCCCTCAGGCGCAATTGCGCAGTCACAGGGGTATTGGGGGGGATGTACCACCGCCACGGGTCAATACAGGCAGCATTCCCTCAGAAAGGAGGGTGGGGAGTCCCCAGATGCTGTGGTGGAATGGCACATGGGTGCAGGTGTCCACTGTATTCCCCCCCCCACTCCCGTGTCTCGCCAGGTTCTGGGACAGGCGCCCCCCTGCTTGCCTACTTCATGTGTGGCCCCAGGGGTGGCAGCACTTGCGGTGGCCCCAGCCCTAAAATTCTGGTCGTAACCCCCCCTAGTGCAGTACCAGCAGCCCGAAGTGCGTCCCCGCCCACCACCCAGAAGGGGGTATTCAGCAGTTTCTGCCCCTATAGGGGAGCGTTTGTTGCCAGTGACACACGAGAAAGTATGGAGGGGGGAGTACATTGATATATTTGCACTCCTGTTCAGCGATTCTATAGTGGATCAGGAGGACAAGAAAGAAAATGAGCACTTCCACTGCCCAAAGGCAGACTGGAATTGGGCAAGTTGAACAGCAGCTTATTCAATTGGGGGGGGGGGGTTAATGTTGCAAGCCTACCCCAAGCAGGCCACCGACATACTAAAATATGCCACATAGTCAGAAAGGCTTATGATGCTGGTCCGTCGAGAGCGTCGCTCCTGTATGACAAGGCCTTCCGCCAACAGCACATCTTTCACTCCCAGCCTTTGCTAGGATGTGCATGCACAGAACCTTTGGTTGGACTGCATAACTGATGTGGCTAATGCACCGAAGTCAGCTAAGAGCCATGTGTTAGTATGGGGTGGGGTAGCCTCAGCCAATGAACTTTTTCTTTCCAAAGGATGACGGGGGTCCCCCTCAGGAGCTGCATCCTGCTGGGAGTTCAATAGGGCCGGAAAATGCACCCTCCAGAACTGCCGATTACGACATGCTTGCATTAATTGTGGGGGCCCCCATGCCACATCAGTCTGTTAAAGGTCCAGGAAGCAGGGCAATAAGAAGCAGAATCCCCAGGGAGGAGACCAGGGTGATCCACCAAGTACCTCAGCTACTAAAGGCCCCAACCCCAACTAGAGTTAACCAACTAGAGGCAGCTTTAGCAAGGCACCCTGATTGGGAGGAAGTAGCATGCATAGTGGAAGGTTTCAAACAGGGCTTTTGCATTCTGGCTGGGCCAGTAAAACAATCTTGGATGGAACTCAATCTTAAATCAGTAAATGGCATGGAAAAGGTGGTCATGAAAAAACTCCTGCAGGAGATTTGTGAGGGCTGGGTGGCAGATCCATTCCCTGAGCCCCCTCTCCCTGACATGATAATATCCCCCCTGGGAGTAGTGCCCAAGAAAGTGCTGGGTGATTTCACCTAATTCACAACCTTTCATATCCCAGGGGCTGGTCTGTGAATGATGATATCTCAATGAAGCTCACTTCCATCAAGTAAGCCTCTTTTGACATAGTAGTGAACAGTGTCAGGGGCTTGGGCCCAGGCGCCCTCCTTGCCAAGTGCGATATTAAGTCTGCCTTTCACTTGCTGCCTGTCAACCCAGAGAGCTTTCACCTGCTGGACTTCCAGTTTGAAGGCCATTATTATTACCATAGGTCCATGCCCATGGACTGTTCTATCTCCTCCTCAGCCTTTGAGCATTTCAGCTCTCTCATAGAATGGGTCTTCTGGCAGTAGGTGATGGCGGGAGAGGTATCCAAATACTTGGACTATTTTTTGCTGATAGGGTGCCCGGGGTCTCAGGAATGCGTGGGGCTTATGGACGCGTTCCAAAGAATGGCCGGCAAGCTGGGCATCCCACTGGCTCCTGAGAAAATGGAGGGCACGGCCATCAGGATGACTTACTTGGTCACTGACCCTGACATGTCCGCCTGATGTCTCACCCTCCCAAGGATAAACTGGTCAACATGAGAGACAAGATAAGCTCATGCATGGCAGCGCGCAAAGTTATGGTGCATGCTTTGCAGTCTCTCGTGGGCAGTCTCAACTTTGCATGTCAAGTGGTTGCCTCAGTCCGGACATTTTTTCCCCACCTATATGCCAAGCTCGCTGGTTGCCCCCCCTCCCAACATCACTACATTAGGGTCACCCAGGAAATGAGAGACGATTTGGGGATCTGGAATGCCTTCTTGGCTAAATTTAATAGGGTCAGCTTCTGGAGGGAGGAGAGGTTGCTGGAAGCAGAATTACAGGTGCACTTGGATGCCACAGGGGGTGCCAGGTTTGGGGTTTACTTCAGGGAGAGATGGTGTGCGGCCCCATGGCCGGCCAAGTGGACAGACCTGGGCATCATGAAAGATTTGACTTTCCTTCAATTTCCCCCCATTGTCCTGGCAGTTGTTTTGTGGCTAGCCGAGCTTGCTAACCAGACAGTTCTATTCTGGTGTGACAACATGGCCGTGGTCCATGTTATCAACTCCCTGTCCTTCAAATCCTCACGTGTAATGAAGCTTGTGAGGGCGTTTGTGCTTGCCTGCCTGAAGCATAACATCCTGTTCCAGGCATTAACAATGGCATAGCCAGCACACTTTCTCACTTCCAGATGGAGCGTTTCCTTGAGCTAGCACCTGGATCCAGTTTGACCATGGAGCCCCTACCACCAGGGGTGTGGAACATTGGATTATAGCACTCCACAACATCGTGCAAGGATCCTTGGCCCCCCGAACCCACACCTACAGCAGGGCGTTCCATGGGTTTTAGGCCTCTAGAGCCTTTTGGGGGTGGTTCCTGGGATTCCCTATCCCTGAACCTGAAATGCTTCCATTTGCATCTGTGTCAGCGGGGACTGGTGGTGGGCACCATCACCAACAAAATCTCTTTGTTGACCTTCGTAAGTAACATGGCAGGTTACCTTTCCCCTGATTATGGGTTTTATGCACGAAGGATGCTCAAGAGTTGGGCATGTATGGCTGGGGTGCTCCAGGACACCAGGGCATCCATCACTATACCCATATTGTTAGGTCTATGCAGGGCCCTCCAGATCATATGCGGAAATCCATTTGAAGTCCTGTTTGCAATGGTTTTTAAAATCTCCCTCTTTGGGATGTTTAGGGTAAACAAGGTGGTCGCTGAGTCCAGCAGAGAAAATACAGGGCGAGCATTGACAATTGGCAACTTCATCTTGGGTCCCAATAGGTTCCAGCTTAGGTTACGCTGCTCAAAAACTGACCAGCAAGGTTGCAGGCTCACAGTAACATTGAATTGGGCTGATTCCCCCAAGATCTGCCTGGTTGCAGCTGTATGTAAATACCTGGCCCTCCGCCTGCAATACCCAGGCGTACTGTTCGGGCACAAGAAGGGAGCACTCCTGATGCCTTATCAGTTCATGGCGGTGCTCCGCTGTGCACTGAAGAAAATGAGACTTTCCCCAAAAGAATTCGGGTCCCACTTGTTCTGAATAGGTGCGGCTACTGTCGCTGAAGCCTCAGGGTTGCCAAAACATGCCATAAGAGTGGTTGGTCGGTGGCGATTGCAGGCCTTCCAGAATTACATGAGGGTAACTCAGCACTAACGATTGTTCTCTTTCCTTTCCACTCAAGCTCTCACCCCTTCCTAGCCCACAGGCAAGAGGTGTGGATTGTCAGCCATAGCTTGGTTCATTGGGCAAGGAAGGAGGCAAAGCAGACACACTGGGGCATGCAGCCAGGCCTGTGTTCATGTCATCAGGTGGATGGGACAAGCGGTATGCGATGAGGGCAGCTCTTGCCCACATTGTCAACTGTAGCAGGAAGTTTGCCACCAAACATCATCATCATCCACTTGGGTGAAAATGATATCCCTCAATGGACAGATTTTTGGCTGATTATCCAGGTTAAGAACAATCTCCTTGAGGTATTCAGGCAGTTCCCAGCAGCCAGGGTGGTATGGATGAAGTTAGTCCCAAGGTTGAAATGGGATAAGGCTCATCACCCTGGAAAGATAGACAAGGCCAGGAGGAACATCAACAGGGAGGTAGAAAAATGACTGGGAGTTAAAGGAGGTCACTGCTTAACACACACTGCAATAATGCATCGAAGGCCTGAGCTCTACCGGCCAGATGGAGTGCACTTATCCCTAGAGAATAATGATTTGTACATTGCAGCTGTTGAGGTTCAGCTGAGGGAGTTGTTGAGCAAATAGGTGGGTGGGGAGCTGGGGCAGTCCGGATAACCGGCTGCCCCTTGTTGACCCCTGTCACCAGCAAAAAATCCAGTACTGGTAGCATTTGTTTAGGTAGAATAGGAACGCTTAGTTGAGTCATCTCTATAAGAGACGTGGAAGCAACACCTGGTGGAAACACAGTGCACAGCAACCACTAGGGTCGCAGCCCTGGAAGGGGTGTCTCCCGGAGAGGCTAAGGACAAGCATGGTCCTCAACCTGGCAGAAACCCATACTCCTTACTCCTATCCAGTGAGGACAATGTCCCTTTTGGTAATAGACTAAGTGCAGATTGAAGGAGAGATGTTTGGGTTAAGTTAGGGACTGGCACTGGAGGGCACATCCAGGCCAGCACCCTGTGTTTAAGAGTTATGTTTGGCATTGCGTACTGGACCCAAATTGCGTAGAGCAATTACCCCACCTGCCTAGTCAATTCAATTAAAGAGTGCATGCATTTTTAAACCCAGACATGTCTTGGAATTTCATTCCAGGTGCGCCGACAAAAAGCATGCTCCCCGAAGTGTCTGCCTTAGAGAGTTTCTCCAGTACATATAAAAAACACGTTTCTCCCCAGTCCACAAAATATGAACTCCAAAATTCCTAAACTTTCTACTCATCTTTGACTTAAGTTCTGTGTATTTCTCTTGGCAAATATCATTTCAAATTCAGTTTCAGTTCTGAACCACGTAGCCCCACTTCCCCCACCTGCCCATTTATAATTGAATGTGCTATGTGGTATAATGAAGTATTATATTTTCCATAACAAGGCTCAAGAAGTGAATACAGCCAGAGAAAACAGACAGAAATTGTTTCCATCCAATATCTGCTAAAAGGTCACAAATGACATGACCTCAGGCGGTTTTAACTGGGTTGCCAGTCTGCAGATTTATAAGAAAAAAACCCAACAAAAGAACGCATCCTATTTAAACAAGAATAGCTTTACCGACCTGAACAAGTTTGTACATTCAATCACATACCACATTTGAAAAACAATTAAAATGTAATTAGGGAGAGCAATGAAAATTAATAAATGTAACAAATTTAGTCACATGTTTGTGTATCTATATAGACATACACACATAGGATAAACCACAACTGTCAGCTTTCACCAGCGGCAGGTGCAGTGGTGAGTTGGACGGCAGGCACCCGGGCATACATTGTGCCCCATGTGTGCAGCAAGTGCGGGGCAACAGCACTGTTTTGACCCCTGATCCCATGCACCCCACAGCCTGGGGGATGAAGCAGATACCTGCTTCATCCCACACGGACTGTGGTGTGTGGAGCTTCAGGGGGTCACATTGGAAGGGGCGCGTCATTGCCCAGCGCTGCTTGCTGAGTCGGCGGAGCATGTGCACGTCTGAACACAGACGTTCTTGCACTGCGCCTCGCATAGGCGCAATTTGCGAGGGCCGCAGGATTGCACCCATAGTTTATATTAATAGATTAAAAGGTCAAAAAGGGTTATTCTGATCAACTAATTTTATATCATTCATATCACAGGCTAAAGAATTTTATTCAGTATTAATATCACAAGTAACAAATATACAACAGAATCTCTCTTTTTAGAGATAATAGACTTGATTTACTTACATCAAGTGATATATGTAGATAGGTTCTACAGGTTATCATAGCCTAATCAGCAAATGAGTTAACTTTAAACATGTTAAAATCCCATTTGATCATGCATGTGATTTGCTTTGCTGAGCAGAGATAGAATTTAGTACACACATAAGCCTTGTCTTCTGTCATGAATTAAACAATGTTTTTCAAGATCTCTCAGGATATCACCAAGATTTTCGAGAGTCTTGTGAGATTCGCAAAAATCTCAGATGCACGGCCCACTGGTGGCCATTTTCCGCATGTGTACATTGTTTTTGAGAATCTCACAAGATTCTCAAAACCTTAAAAATGCACTGCGCATATGGAAAATTGCCACTATGGGCTGCACATCAGAAATTTGTGCATACACAGAGCAGGTTTTCGGCCGTGCGAGTTTCACACGAGAATGGGTCAAGAATTGGCCAATTCTCAACCCATTCTCATTCTCACAAATGTCAGTAAGAACCTGGTCATCGTTGAGATTTGTGAAAATAACGAGGGCAAGTTTCAGCCCTACCTTCAATATTAATGCTGGATAAATCTACCCCTAGCGGCTGCAGAGCAAACTCCGGGGAGGGCAGCTTCAATTATGACACCTGTGGGGGAAACAAGACCTGTAAATGGCTGTGGCTGCTCACTGCCCCCCCTCCCTTGTGGACACCTCCCCCCAGCCGGCTTTTAAAGCAACGTGCCGGCAGCCACGGGGCCAGAAGCCCCATTCACTCACCATCTGTGGCGGAAGTGGCGGCTGCAGAGCGGGCTCCGGGGAGGGCAGCTTCAATTATGACACCTGTAGGGGAAACAAGACCTGTAAGTGGCTGTGGCTGCTCACTGCCCTCCTCCCTTGTGGACACCCCCCCAGCTGGCTTTAAAAGCAACGCGCCAGTGGCCGTGGGGCCGACATTCGCGAGCCCAAGGGCCGCGGCCAAAGGGTGTGACCCTTTGGGGTTCGGAGGGGGGGAGGGGGAAACCCCCTGTGATGTTGTATAGATTGTGGGGATATTGATGTGCAGATGGTGGGGCTAGCTCCCTCTGGTGAGAGAGGAGTGGAGCTGGCCGGGAGTTCCCTGGTGGCAGCAGGGGACAGGAATGATTGTTGTGGGACCTGCCCCATTGAGTGGGAAGGTGTGGAATGAGACATTAGTGGGGTTAAATATGTGATAAATGTATTATTAGTATATTATGATAAATTATGTATACTGTATTGAGCTGGATCCCCTGTGTGGGAATATACCCAGGAATGTATTTTCTTGTGAGCCGCCTCGAGTCATTGTCGCGAGAGTGCGGGATATAAATTAAATGGAAATGAAAAAAAAATGGAAAAAAAATGAAAAATAGTTCTTTGGCACTTAAATTGCTTGAATGTGTAAGCTAACATGAAATCTACCTTAGGCCAAGGTATAAATCTACCCCATGGGAAAATGAATTGGGGTATATTTCTATGCCAGGGCCTTTTTGGTTACATATAAAACGTGGTCAATGGTAACCAACTTTTCTTTGTGGATATTGTGTACCTGTGTGCAAGTGACAATGTCCTAAAAAGGCAAAGTTAGAGAGTCACTAGCTTGCAAGTTTTTGCAAGAGATGTGCATCTGATTTAGGAATCCACCCCATGGCAGAAAATAAAGTTAAACACTTTTGCTGAATCAGCAAGATCAAAGTAGTGTGCGAAGCTTCAGGGAGGAAAGGATGAGGGAACAAAAGTTGGGAATCCATGTCAAAATTGGTCTCAGGGTTCTTCGAGTTATTGTTGACAGTTCACTGACAACAGCCAATCAATGTACAGCTGCAGTCAAAAAGGTAAACAGAGGGGTATTTTTACACATGATGGCACTAGTTACCGCCATGCTTTGATCCTGTCCGGGGTGAGAGCCCTCACCCCGGCAGGATCTGGCCCAACCGCTGAACAAACGTGCTGGCGGCCAGGGCTGGGGAGGTGGCAGGAAAGGATAGGGGTGAAATGCGGATGTGGTCCGCACAACCCCACCCTCCGTGCTGCTCAGCACAACCACGCTTCCTCCCTGGAAGGCAGCTGCAGTGTCCTATGAGATTTTCACGCCCACCCAGAAAAACTGCGGGCCATCATACGTGATGGCCCGCTCTACCACAGTATGGGGAATGCTTTCATGAACCATGGCAGGGCTAACTCTGTGTTGTTAGGTGGCAGGGAGCCCACCTCACAACTGGAGTTAATCCTAACACGCTCTGCGGAATGTTTGCGCCCGCCCCCAGAAAACATCTGGCAGGCAGGAACAAACATGACACCACCCTGGGTAGCCACACCAGGGTAAGTGTGGCCACCCATGGTAGAGTCACGTTTGAAAACACCCAGAATGTAAGGAATTATCCAGAAACGGATAGAGAATAAAACAGAAAATATCATAGTGCTTCTATATAAATCTATGGCAAAACCACACCTTTCATATTATGTGCAGTTCTGGTATCCCCATCTCAGAAAAGATATAGTACTCAGATTTCCAACTCTGGAAAAGTTGCAGAGAAGGACAACAAAGATTATCAAAGATACGGAACAGCTTCTGTACAAGGAGAAGCTCAATAAGTTAGGTCTCTTCAGGTTAAGAAGAAATAACAGAGAGGGAATATGAGAGAAGTTTTCAAAATCATGAGTGGAGTGGAACAAGTAAATAAGGACTTTTAATTTACCCTCAATAACAACACTAGAGCTGGAGACATTCTATGAAACTAATTGGCAGCAGGTCTGAAACAAAAGGAAGTACTTCTCCACTGAACGTACAATTAACTTGCAGTACTTCTTGCCAGGAGAGGTTGTGAAGACTAATGGGTTAAAAAAACTTTTTTAATGGTCGGATATCTTAGATGATAGTTGAGTTGTTGGGGGACAAAACCTTTGACTGTTGGAATCTGAGAATAAATTGCTGGGATTGGATCACTCCATTATGACCAGTTCGAATGTGGCCACTGTCAGAGGCAGGATGCTGGGCTGGATGGACCCTAGGTCTGATCCAGTTTGATGCTTCAATCCACTTGATACTAATTGGCCTAAAACAGCCCTGTTTTGTTGTTTTTTAAGTTCTCTGCTTAGAAGAAACTCCTTTGAAAGGAACGAAATAACTTGCATTTTGTCAGGAGAGACATGATTCCCCACAGAGTTAAAAAATAATTTATTATGGTGGGGTTTTAATTGCTGTTTAGCTAGTGGCTCATTGATCCTCCACTTAATCTGAAATGGAGCCATCACTGAGCCTTGCTGAATTTGTGCTAATAAAAATCACATAAATATAATTCATTTATTTTTTTTAACCTAAAGCTATTTAATTTTCATAGTTTTTAGTGTATGGGATCACTTAGGTATGTCGTTTAATTAGCTTTTTTCCCCCCCGAAGAGGTAGGGCTGGGAGATTTTCTTCCATGATATGTATTTTATTGCAGCAAGGATACAACATCTTCTCTCCCTGAGCCACATGCTAAAGGCAGCGTGTTTAGTACACAGCTACCAAAGCTTCCAGAGCAAAGCAACCACTGGAAAACTAATTACAGTTCTTCCTTCAGCTTGCAGAACAGCAGTTCAGGGAAGCAAGACATTTTCTTATGTTTCTCATGCTCCTGGCCATACACATTTAATTGGTGGGAGATGCTCATTTCTTTTTCTGAATTTTGATTTCTCGGAGGAAAAAAAAATTAAGTCATAGGAGGATACTTTTTGTTACTAGATTGGCACTTAAGTCACAGGCACTGCTAGGTTTAAAAGGGCCCTTGGGAAATTCAAAATACTGGACCTCTTACCAACTGGGCTTGGGGGGGCCGCAGGGAGGGGAATGAGGGCACTGGAATAATGTTGGGGAGTGGTGGGTCATGAGGCAGTAGAACAGACCAGGATTTGGGAGGAGTGCTAGGGTAGGGGAGGTGTGGCATTGGGGCAGGGGAGGGAGGTTAGGCACAGGGGTGTGGTAGCAGCCGCTGACATACATGACAACAGCTTCTGGCTCACCGACCAAGACACAGACAACACCCACAGAGATGCAGCAGGACATTTGGGCATCCTAAATGGGCTGGCTCTACTGCCACCCCCACCCCCCGGAAAGCCTGGACCCTGGGGTAGTTTCCCCACCGGCCTCACTTGTAGCTATGTCCCTGATTGGCGTTTGTACACACACACATGAATACACATGTTTATGCACAGGCAGAACGTTTCTTCTGACTAGGAAAAGATAGGATCACCAGAGCTCCCATCTGCTGACTCAGTGAGCTTCTTACCCAAGAAGGCCAGCAGCGCCAGTCTGTGGGAGCAGGGCAGAATCCAGGCAGGTTCGATCTGTGCGCAGGTGTTGGTGGGTCCCACAGCAGCCTCCAGGACATGGGATCCATGAATAAACTTGAAATGGCAACATGAATGCGAGAAGCACTGGCATAAAATGCAGCCCCCAGAGCCTCAAATCATAGAAACAGAGTTGGAAGGGAACTCTGGGGTCATCTAGTCCAACCCCCCTGTTCAGTGCAGGAAACCCACAGCTACAACATCCCTGACAGATGGCCGTCCAGCCTCTGTTTGAAAACCGCCAGCGAAGGAGAGCCCACCACCGCCCTAGGCAATTTGATCCACTGTCAAGCAGCTCTTACCATTAGGAAGTTCCTCCTAATGTTTAAATGAAATCTGTTTTCTTGCAATTTGAGCCCATTATTTCTAGTCTTGCCTTCAGGGACAAGAGAAAATAAGTTTTTGCCATCGTCTCTGTGAAAGCCCTTCAGGTAGTGGAAGACGGCTATCCTGTCTCCCATTAGTCTTCTTTTCTCTCAGCTAAACATACCCAGCTCCTTCAACCTTTCCTCACTGGACTTAGTTTCCAGACCCCTGACCAGCTTTGTCACCCTCCTCCGAATCCATTCCAATTTGTCAATGTCCTTCTTCAAGTGCGGTGCCTGAACTGGACACAGTATTCCGGATGAGGTCTGATCAGTACAGAACAGAGTGGAAGTATTACTTCTTGTGACTTGGAAATGATGCGTCTGTTAATGCAGCCTAAAATTGCATTAGACTTTTTGTGGTTGCATCATACTGCTGCCTCATGTTCAGTTTGTGATCAACTACCATCCCCAGATCATTTTCACACCTACTGCTGCCAAGCCAGGTATCACCCATCCTGTATTTGTACATTTGATTATTTTTTTTACCTAAATGCAAAACTGTACGTTTGTCGCGCACCAAGAAATGAGACAGGACACCTTTCATGGATATAAACATGGCCGCACCCTTTATTAATCCAAATTACATCAAATTGAATAGGTGGGGGGTGACATCGCCTATTGCGATCCGGGTCCAGTATCACTATAACCATTAAACCTCAGCCAAGGTCTCTGCATAACATCGATAACCTTGGCACAATCATAACTGTGCCCCCCCCTCGTCCAGTGTGGGGCGCATGGCCAAAGAGGGGGGGCTTAGTCCCTCAGGACTTGAGTAAGGAATAGGGTGTCTGGCAGTGGGGGCCATACAATGTCGTACCACCGCCCCAGGTCACCCCTTCCCAGGGTAACCGATGCCTCGCTTGCCGTACTCTGCATTGCGTTAAGCGTGGCTTCCCCATCTCTTAAGGAGATGACTCCTAAGATTTCTTAAACTAAATCAACATGATACTGGACCCCCGCCACCAAGGAACTGCCGAAGCTTTCGGACAGGTCCGCCCCCCCAGTGCAAACACCTAACCTACCTAGACTAACAACTATCCTAACACCCTCATGAGAACCGTCCTCAGCGTTTGGAGGTACAGGTCATTACCGGCCGAGGACAAGTGGACTCCATCTTCTCTAAATAAGCCTAATTCCTTATGCGAAATCGCACTATGCCTAATTGTTGACCAACCCATTCCCCCTAACCATTTTCTAATTTCCCTATTTATAGTCTTTCTTGTCCTATCAATTTTCCTAGGTGGAACCCCGACTCCCCAAGTAACCCTTTCAACTAATTCTGTCCAAATTACTTCCACCCCTGGCATTACCCATTTTACTTCCCTTAGATTCTCTTTTATATCCCTAATTAACTGCACCCCCTTGTGTTTTGGAAGATCATTCTCGCCTAAATGAATTACCACGATGTCAGGTCTCCCATCCATGGCATGCAAAGCCATGGCAGGGAGCAGCTGTTGCCATTTTATGCCGCTCCACCCAAACCAGAGGATCACGGCCTTCTGTGACAATCCCAACTGAGATCCCTGACCGAGGGTTCTCACTGCCTTTGCTGCCCAGCGCATCACGCTACACCCCATGATCCAAATGACTGGTTTCCGACTTACGGTGACATCTGTTGAAAAAGCACATCATGGGTTAATTGTGTCAATAGATCGGTGCCTGCCGCACATACGTGCGGTAAACCCTTGATTGCACCAACCGATTGCCTGGATGTTCCTGCCTGGCACCCCCATCTGGGCTGCAAAGGTCGCTGCCCTGATTCTGAAAGAATGAAACCCATACTCCCTGTGTGGGAGGTGAAGTTTGGCCAATGCTGTCCTTAGAACATTGACAAACTGATACCTGGTGACCGGTGCCCCACTGGAGTGGCAAAAGAAAGGCCCCTGGATGGCTGGTTGGACTTCCCAATATGCCCGGAGAGCCCAGACTGGGCATAACCTTTCATCACCCGCCTGGACCAATCTAACGGTACGCCCGAAACCCCTCTGGTCAGTTTTGGATTTTCTTAATTGAACGACTAAGTTATGTGTACCCACTACCACGTCCTGAACCGCTAATGCCCTGTTTGACCTGTCCCTGGCAGATTCATCCACCAGCTCACTGACCCAGAAAGCCCCGAAAAATGCTAACTTGAACAATTCTGCAAAAAGGTTAACTTTGAAGTTACTATAGCAGACTAACTGGAGTGCGCTAACAATCTGAACTAGTATTGAGGGGGTAATGGGTAACCTGGAGTCGGGGCTGATGGGCTGCTCGCCGGCCCATGCTTCTAAAAGTCATCAAGTGAAAAATCCCCGATCCGGAGGTTGGTGACCGGCCAATTGGCTCATGAAACCCAGTGCTGCAAGTTTACCTGCAATCGTTCTTGGCGCTAATCCCTCCCACCTAAATGCCATGGCAAACTGCAAAACCTGCACTTCTTGAATTGGGAAACCCAAGCTCCATCCGCGTTGGGCCCTGAATTCCTGAAACGACCGAAACGCGCTGGTGTATGCTGATCTGGACTGAGGGGCCAAAGAACCCTGCACGGTGGTGCAGAGCTCTATGATCCAAGTTTCCACAAGTGTGCTGGGATGGGTTCCGGGTTCAGGTCGGCATGCGCAGCGAGCCACCAGAAATGGTCCATCTGGAACCGATAAAGAGCATCCTCAATCTCATTCTCGAGTCCAGGGACATGCCTGGCGTGAAATAAGATATTATGTTGCAGGCAGTCAAGCACCATAGCTCGTATCAGCATCATGACCCTTCCTGATCGTGATGAAAATGTGTTAATAATGTGTACCACAGCTTGGTTGTCACACCAAAAGAGGACAGCACTGTTTGCCAACTCCCTGTGCCACAACCTGACTGCCACCAAGATGGGGAATAATTCCAGGAATGTCAAGTCCCTATTTAATCCCTCAATACACCATTCCTCTGGCCACCGGGCTGCACACCATCTACCCCTAAAGTATACACCAAAACCTTGGGAACCTGCTGCATCAGAATGTACTTCCAGTTCAGCTTCCAGTAGAAGCTGGTCCCTCCACACACTGACGCCATTAAATTCCCAGAGAAAAGTAAGCCATACCCCCAGGTCCTGCTTGATCTCCCTGGTAACCCTAATACGATGGTGGGGTGCTGGGTCACCCGTCAGTTTGCAATACAATTGTGACAGGAATGCCCTACCGGGCGCTATGACCCAGCATGCAAAGTTCAGGCTGCCTATCACTGACTGCAGTTGCCTGACCGTGATTTTACTGACAGTCCTGCACTCCTCCAGCTTGCTAATTAACGCCAGAATTTTTTCTTCAGGCAAATGAGAGACCCCTTCAACTGTATCCAACTCAATCCCCAGATAAGGGAAGTGGACTGCCCTTCCATCTTCTCCTCAGCCAGAGTCAGTCACCCCACCATATCTTCTCCCTTGTGGCGGGCAATAGGTGCTCCCCTATTGGTGCGGATAGGTCGGCGTACGAGCCGCCAATGCTTCTCCTTTGCTAGACCTACCTGGCTAAATGACCCTGAAGCCCACACTTGCAGTGTGTCTTGCACCTGAAACTGCCCCAGTGCTTCTCCCACACCCACCACGGGGTCAACTGTTTGCTGTTGGGCCTGATTCGGGCCACAGGCAACTACTGGGGGAGCCACTTAAACACAGCCCGCATTCCACCATGAATACTGGGGTCCCTTTTGGGGGGGAGGAGGCATGAGGCCTCCTCCTATTGCCCCTGCCGGAGGGACAGCCCTGTCACCACCCAATCTCCCACTGGCGTGTGGATAATCCTCGTACCCCTGAATGTTGTGCTGCTGGGCAGTAACACTGCCCCCCCCCCGCTTCCTGTGACTCCTTGACCTATCCTTTGCTCTTTGGGGCACCCAATCCCTGTTGTCACTATACCTGGGTCAATCCCAAAACTGGGGGGGGGGTGGTGGTGCTCGTCTCTCATCCCTCACTGCCAACGCTCGCTCAAGTGCCTCCACTCTGGCCAGAATGTCGGGCTCCTCGAAACCTGCTGCCCCGGTGTCATCATTTCCATCCTTCCTGTAATAAGACTGGTGGGAAGGGTCCCCTTCCATTTGAGTATCATTGTACTGCTCCACCTCTTGGTCTCCCTCCTGCGCCCACTCGCCAAGCAAAACCGGACCCATGTCCATGTGGAGTTGTGTGGCCCTTCTGGCGCTCCACTCTCCAGCCAATCGGGGTCCGACCGGGCCTGCCCCTGTTGCATACCGGGCTGGGGGAACAATTGTTCTCCCTCCATGCCTCAGCTGCCCCACTAGTGGCTCATCTGGGACATCCTGCCATTGCACCCTCTGGCCTTGCTCTGTGCCCTCCCTCTGTTCAAGGGCTCTGCCTGCTGCTTTGACCACTTGGCTCAGGGGGCACAAACTTCAGCCCACAGCCCTTGGGCCTCCGTCCTGGATCCTCCGTGCCTGCCCTTCCCCTTCACCAGCCTGCCCATACTCAGCCAGCAGGGGTGTCCCCCTGCTAAGGGTCCCCATCCCCAGGATGTCCTCATCCCCCCATAACCAGGTTTCACAGGCCACCAGCCACTCGAGAGCGGAGCTGGTAGCCTGGCTGGCCTCATTGCCTCCTCCCTTCTTTCCCCGCTTCTGTGCGGGGGCCCTTGCCCCCTCTTCAGTGCGCCCCTCATCACTTGTCTCCTGTGACTGGACTTGCTCCCCTGAAGACTGAGCCCTGCTCCCAGGCCCTCCTTTCTGGTTTGGTCTCAGGGCCGACTTTCTTGTGCAGCCCATTACTTATTTCTGCCCCTCGCTGCAGCTCTCCTCTGTCTCTCCGTTCCCTCAGGGCCCAGGCACGTGGCGCCGAAATTCTCCCCACTGCAGTCTCGCCGCACTGCTGGCCCCACTGCTGACTTGTTCCATGCTCTTCACTAGGATGAGCAGGGAACAGCTTCTTCTCCGTGCTGGTCACCCAGCACCACCAATCAGGACTTCATGATTTCGTGCTCAGCAAGGGGTTGCCAGGAGCAACCCCCACTGGGCGCAATCCCTTAGCGGCGCAATCCCTTAGCAGCTCTCTCTGGGGAGCCTGAAAACGTTTCAGGCTCTCTCCTAACTATCGTCCTGCCCCATTTCCTCAGTGGTGGGGCACGACAAAGGCCCCTGCCGCCGGAGATCCGGCGGAGGGCAATTATCTTTGTTGAACTTAATTTTGTTAGTTTCAGCCTACTTTCCCAACTTATCAAGATAATTTTGAATTTTATTTCTGTTTTCTAGAATAGAATAGAATAGTTTATTATGGCCATAGCTTCTGCCATCGGCCAAACAAAAAAACAAACAAACAAACAATCAAATACATGACAAACCAATGATTGATTAACACTTTCAGAAATGCACTGCCCAACTGCAATGCATCCATCCACATTTACAAATTCAACAGTATCAACCTAAAATCTAAAAGAAAAGTGTATAAAACACATACATATACTAGTAACACAAAGAAAACCAACTCACTTCATAATCCGTACTTAACATAAGCTTTTACACAAGATATACCTTGTATTCATTCTAATCATATTATCAAACATAAATTATCTTAACCTTGAATTCCAAGGAAGTCATTTTGGCTACATAGTAGTCTTTAACTAAAGCTGCAGATTCAGGAAATAGGTGCTCAGCTCCCTGAGGCAGCATCTACTTAGATCTCTCCTTAAAGACCAGTAGAAGGAAAGTAGAAACTGCCACTAAATCATCTACCTGTGTTAGGGTGAGTAGGTACCTGAAGGTATCATTAACTGCAGCACCCTTACCACTTAACAATGGGACTAACCAAGTATCCCTCAATTGTACGTAATGTCTACATCTTAAAAGGAGATGTTCCACAGTTTCTATTTCTTTAAGGGCACAAGAGCACAGCCGGTGATTATGCCTGATATTATGATATCTGCCTTCCACAACTGCTACCCGCAGCAGCTGAAAGCGCAGTAATGTATACATACGCCTTAATGTTTTATTGATGAGTAAATCCAAATAAGGTTCCAACCTAGGATATAATTTAATCGTTCCCAATTCTGGGGCCACCTTCCATGTCCGAAGGACTGCAAAGTCCTTTTGAAGAGCTATATCGCGTAGTCTAGTAACCACCTCATTTTTGATAGAGGCAAATGTTTTCCCCTGAAAATAAGAGAAAGAGAATCCCAATTCCCTAATCAGCATAAGCAGATATTTCAGCCAGGGATAAGCCCTGGGACCCTCGTACATAAGTTCTTCCTTCAGACATCTGAGCGGAAGAGAGTCCTGAGGATGGCCTATAAGCCTAATCCAAAAGCCCAATAGGGCCCGTGCTGCATGGTGTTCGATCGAGAGCACATTTAATTCAGTTCTTGCCACTGCCCCAGGGACACTGTCACAGATTCCCAGAGTTCTACGCAAGAATCTGTTCTGGACCCTTTCCAAAATGACTATATTTGGAGTTGGGATTATTTCCAAGCCAAAGATAAGCATGGGTTGGATTTTAGTGCAGAAGACCCTAATGATAGTGGAGATAGTAATTCCACTTGATTTCCAGAATGCTTTGAGAACTGTCTTTGAAGCAAG
>QEPC01000449.1:784225-795085 GCA_003113815.1 Sphenodon punctatus | reverse complement strand
CTGTGATTCAGCTTTAGGGTTTGTTGGAGTTATTCATAGCATTTAGAATACATTTATTAGTTAGGTAGTTAGTTAGTTATTAGTGTAGATATAGAGATATAAATATTTGAATGCGCGAACCACCCAAACACCGAACGACCGAACACGAACTCACAACCCGATGGCGAATGAACCGAACGTCTGAACACAAACGCACAACCCGATCGCGAACGAACCGAACGTCCGACCACGAACGCACGACCTGCCCGAACAACCGAACACGAACGTCCGAACACGAACGCTACCGAACCGAACGGGCGAACACGAACGCGCGATACGACCAAACGACCGAACACGAACACACGAACCGAACGCGGCCGAACCGAACGGCCGAACACGAACCGCGATCTGTTCGCCCATGCCTATTGATTTCCGGAATGCTTTGAGAACTGTCTTTGAAGCAAGCTGCGAGACAGAAGCCCTACTTGAGATATGCTGGGTCCAGGAGCCCTTTGAGGAAAAACAGACTCCGAAATAGGAGAACGAAGGGACTATTGAAAACCAGCTGTTCCTTATATTCCATCACGGTACACGACATTTCCTCCCCACGCTGTTTTCTAAGGTTTTAGCTATCCCTCCCAATTTAGTGTAATTTGCATATTTAGTAAGCATTCCTTCTACTCCCTCATCCAAGTCATTAATAAAGATGTTGGACAGTACCGGGCCCAGGACAGAGCCCTGTGACACCCTGCTCAACATCACCCACCAGATTGATGAGGAGCCATTGATGAGCACTCTTTGAGTGTGGTACTTTAACCAGCTGTAAATCCACCTGATGGCATTATCATGTAACCCACATTTTACCAGTTTCTCAACAAGGATATCATGGTGAACTTTGTCAAATGCTTTGCTGAAATCAAGATATATTACATCCACAGCATTCCCATGATCCACTAAACAAGTAACTCAATCAAAAAAGGTGATAGGATTAGCCTGGCAAGACTTATTCTTGACAAACCCAAGCTGGCTTCTAGTAATCACTGCATTGTTTTCTAGATGTTTACAGATGGACTGCTTTATAATCTGTTCTAGTATCTTTCTGGTTATCTACTACTGCTACTACTACTGATCATCTCTATAGCACTACTAGTAGTAAGCACTAAGCAGTTCTGTACAGATACACATAACATAATGACACTACCTGCTCCATGGAGCTTACAATCTAATCAATACACAAAGACATAGACAACTACAAATAAGAGTCTTCCTATGAATAATGGACTACAGGATGCAGGTATTCAGTAAGTTTAGTTATTTCCATTAAAATGGTTGAAATCTACAAGGCTATGATATGGATAGGGAATGGGTTCATAATTTAAAAGCAATCTTGAAGTGGGCCTCTAGGCAGGACTTAAATATGGACAGAGAGGCAGCCTGATGCACCATCTCAGGAAGGTGCAGCAAGGTGGAAAGCACAGTCGGGAGTTGTCGACGCACCGCCTCCCAAGGAAGACGCGGACACTTGTATGGGTTTGAACGGCCGCACTCTTTATTGTTAGTCGATAAAAAGGGGGAAGAGGTGACCCTCCCACTTCCCCCTTTAAACTGGGGTCCTATCAATCTCTTCCTAACTGTTAACCATCGCCACAGGAGGTTCCCTTACTGTAGCAGGCGCTGTCCTTGTGCCCTGTTGCCCATCTTTGCCGTCTTCGGGTTAAGCCCGAGGGGAATCCTCCTGTGCCCTACCTTAACAAACTTCTTAAACTTACACCCTGCCCTCATCCCGGTTTCACCGGGCCAGAGTGGGTTGTTTGCTCCTATCCCCTCTCGCCTACCAAGGCGGGGGTTTAAACAACAAGGATGAGGACACCGTAGCCTCCTGTTTGGTACATGGTCCGCCCAGCAGGTTCGGCCGCTCGTCTCTCACCCTTGGGCTGACCATACAGTGGGCCGCACTGAGCGGCTATGGATGGCCTATACCCATCTCTTAAGGAGATGTTGCTACCCTATGCTATGTTAACCTTTTAAACTTTTAACCCTTGGCCTGAAATCAGGCTACCGCCACCAGAACCGCCAGCTTTGCTTGGCTGGTTCGCCGCCAAAATACCACTTCACAGGATTTTTGTTAGGCTGTTTTTCAGGGCTCCAAGATATATGTCACATCCAGCGTCCGATAGATGGACCCCATCGCTCCGGTATAGCTCGTCCCTATCGTGCCTAATTGCTGTATGCTTAATTGCTATTCCCCCCATTCGTTGAAGCCAATTGCTAATTTCCATGTTAGCCCTTTTCCTAGCCCGGTCCACTCTGCCTGGGTGATGGGCATTAGCCCATACCCTCCGCTGTAACATTTCCGACCAAACCAAGGTGCACTCTTGGAATCGATCCTGCACCTTTTGCAGGTCGGCCTTGGCCCTCTTTGTTAGCCACAGCCCCGTAACTTTGGGCAGGTTGTTTTCTCCTAAATGTATTATAATTATTGCTGGGGGTGGAAATTTAATTGCTGCCGCGGTCAGCGTTGGGAGCAGCTGCTCCCAAAGCATTCCTCGACGTCCCAGCCAAATTATGTTTGCCTTATCTCCTATGCCCAGCTGGGTGCCCCATCCAGTGCGCGCGGCCATCTTCCCTGCCCAGTGAACGATGCTGTGGCCGACGATCCACACCACCTGCCGTCCCCTTGGAGGTCCCGGGTCTGGAAAAGAAATCATGTTTATGCAATTGCTGTCGTTTACTCTGATTCACTATCCTTCTCGGTTCGGTGTCCCTGATGTACGAGCGATAAGCTGTCGACCGCCATCTCCCTATATGCTGGATACGTTCAGAAGGCAGACCCATGTCTGCTGCTACCGATGCCGCCCCTATGCGAAAGGAGTGTGCAGTATAACAAGTAGGGTCCAGGCCAGCTACCCTAACGCACATGCTGAGGACTGACCCGAACTGATATCGAGTTAACGGGGTACCATCTCTGTGGAGAAATAACGGGCCCTCAACAGTTGGGCGTGATGTTAAATATTGTTTCATTGCTGCAACCGGGCATACACTGGTATCATCCGAAGGGCACAGTCTCACGACTCTGCCCTTTCCTTTCTGGTCTGCCTTAGATTTCCTTAGATGCAACAACAGGGTGTCCCCCTGCCAACCCAGGTCTTGGATCTGCAGGGCCGCCCCCGACCTATCTCGCCGTGACTGGGCGACTATCTCGCTGATCCTAAATGCTCCAAATAGTGCCACCCGGAATGCCGTATCAAAAAGAATCACTTCGCTTTCCGAGTGACACACGGTGTGTAACTCCTGGTTAATAGCCGTGAGGACCTGTGGGGTGATAGGAGCCCTCAAGTCCTGAGTCTGGGGGGCACTACGGGTCCAACTCTCCTTCAGGCGGCTCATAAAAAAGCTGTTATCAGGAGAGGAGTGTCCCGCCAAGCGGCTCATAAAGGAGATGGCCGATACTTTTCCTCCAATGGTGCCTGGTGCTAAACCTCGCTCCCTGAGTTGGAGCGCAAACTGAAGCATCTGCCCCTCAGGAATGGGGAATCCTAGTCCCCAACCTTTCCCTGACCTGTAATCCTGGAACTCTTTAAAGGCCATTTCATACGCCCGTCTGGTTCTAGGCGCGAGGGATCCCTGCACTGCCTGGTTTAGGTCTAGAATCCAAGGCTCCACATGTCCCTCGGGAACGGCTCGGGGTCCTTCACAGCGTCTGGTGCGAGCTGGCGAAAACGGTCTGTCTGAAATCGAGAAAGGGCATCGGCTATGCCGTTATCGATCCCGGGCACGTGCTTAGCCACGAACAAAATGTTTGCCCTCAAGCATTTGAGTACAAAATGCCGGACCAGCCGCATGACCCTTTCTGACTTTGACGACAGTTTGTTAATGACATGAACCACAGCCAAGTTATCGCACCAGAAAAGGACCCTTTTGTTGGAAAATTCCCTTTCCCACAACTCGACTGCCACCACTATGGGAAAGAACTCCAGGAAAGTTAAATCCCGGGTCAGCCCTATTGCTTCCCAGTCATCCGGCCACGGGGCAGCACACCATTTTCCTCGGAAGTAAACACCGAAGCCGCATCCGCCTGCTGCGTCAGATTGTATTTGGAGCTCCGCTTCCAGCAGGAGTCGTTGCCGCCAGAAACTCACCCCATTATAACCCTGGAGGAAGGCCTCCCAGGTAGCCAAATCCTCCCGCATTACCCTCGTCACTCGAACGTGATGATGCGGGGGACGGTCGCTCCCGATGTGGGCATACAATCGTGACATAAAGGCTCTTCCTGGTGCAATGACTCGGCAGGCAAAATTAAGGCTGCCTGTGAGGGATTGCAACTGCTTAACCGTTACCTTGGTGGCTGCCCTTGTCGCCGTTATCATTTCCTTAAGTGCTTGTAGTTTATCAGCTGGTAAGCGAGACAGCGATTGTGTTGTGTCGAGTTCTATACCTAGGTAGGTTAAACGGGTCATTGGGCCTTCGTTTTTTTCCAGTGCTAATGGTACCCCCAACTCCTCGGTTACACTCTGAAATGCCCTCATTCCTATTGCACACTCCCTGGTTGCCGCCCTTCCCGCGAAAAGGAAATCGTCTAAATAGTGCGTGATCAAGCTCCGCCCTGCGCGCTGTCGCGTGATCCATTCCAAAATTGTACTGAACTTTTCGAAAGCCGCGCATGAGATGGAACATCCCATGGGCATTGCTTTATCGAAATAGAATTTGCCCTGAAACTGCATCCCGAGGAGCTCAAAGTCCTCAGGATGCACTGGCAGGAGGCGGAAAGCTGACTTGATGTCGCATTTCGCGAGAAGGGCGCCTTTTCCGCAGGAACGCACCATTTCGACTGCAGAGTCGAAAGATGCATACCTTACAGAGCAAAGTTCGGGAGGGATCGCATCATTCACTGACTCCCCTTTGGGGTGGGACAAGTGGTGAATCATGCGATACTCCCCCGGGGTCTTCTTTGGTACTATGCCCAGAGGGGATATCCGCAACGTGGGGATCGGCAGTTCATTGAATGGGCCCTGTATCCTACCTTCCTTCACTTCCTTCTCGATCTTCTGCTGGACTAGACGCTCATTGCCCTGTACAGATTTCAAATTCTTTGCCCCCAAATGATAACGCGGGCCCTGGGTGGGAATCCTGAAACCGAGCCTAAATCCCTCGATAACGTAATTGGCGGTCAGACGGTCAGGATAATCTCGGGCCGCTTCCAGTAAGGCCTCATGCCGAACCGGAGTTGGCGCCCTTACCCACTGGCTGGTTGGCGTTCCCCGCGCCAGGGGGGGGCTGTCTATTACCTGCTCGCCCCTTGTTTTTGGTTCCGTATTGTCGAAACCTGCTACATGTGGAGGCGGCGTGGTCGCCCGCACACTGGGTGCACACATGCTTGAATCTACACTGGGTACGAAAACACCTGCCCCCGTCATTAAAATCCCAGCATGTAGGCGCTGCTGAAGATAGTCGTGTTCTGCCCCTTTGTCCCCCTTCCACTTGCTGTGTGCCCCCCATGCGCGAGAGGACATGACCGCTGTCTGATCGCGGGGCATACCTTGCACAGCTAATGCACTCCAGCCATATGTCATGGGCATGGAGGTCCCAGCGCAAGCGGGGGTTATTGGCAGCTCTACGCCGAAAAGATTCGTCGTAGCGCAGCCAAGCTCCCGGTCCACCTGTATCATAAGCCCGGCGCACGATGTCCGAGTACTTAATCATCTCCAGCCCGCGCTCGGGAAATCTGGCCATTGTCACCCCCATATATATTGTATACGCAGCTGTCCAGTTGGACCAGGTGCGTTCAGCCTTTGGCTTTTTGAACTTCTCCTTCTCCTTCCTCTCTTCCTTCTCGTTAGGATCTGGTATGGGGTCACTAAAAAGGAGGGCAAATATATCAATATATTCGCCGCTCCATATTTTTTCCTTAGTAGCCTGGAGAAGGTGCTCACCTAACGGAGCTGATACATCGGCATGACCCCCAGACAGGGGCCGTGGCTCTTCCCTGTGGCCGCAGCACAGTGTATTACGCCCCCTGCAACACTGGTCCGCCCCCCATACTTGTGCAGCAGCTTTGTACCTGGGGGCTGGGTAGTGCTGGCACCCGGTATGGTGGTGTTGAGGGAAACGACCCCCGGTATGCCCTCCCCACTCCCAACTGGGGGAGGCCTGGCTCCGTCCCCTTTCCATGTGGGTACTTGCAAGTGGGATACACTCCTCCTCGTGGTTTCTGTCAAGGCCTGTACACCCAAATTCGCCATTTCCTTCCCACCAGCTGCTGTCCACTCGCTCACCTTCGTAAGCTTCCGGGTCGTACCGTGATCTTGCGCCCCCGATGGTGCGTCTCAGCCCTTGTTGCCCGTGGTGGGCTGCTTCCAGGCTCTCCGTCAATGCTTGCATTCCTTCTTTGAGTGCCTCGATCTGAGCCTGGAAGTCGGGTGTGTCTTCATCCCTCTGTCTGCTGGGTCCTGGCTCCTCCTCTCTTCGTCTGCTGGGTCCTGGCTCGTCATCCCTGTAACGAAAAGGGAGCGCCCGACGCCGCCCACTTCCCTGGTGGCGTTGGCCCTCCTCGTAGTCTGGGGTGCTATCTCCCATTCCCCGGTCTCCCGTGACCGCTTGGGTGGGCTCATCCTCTCCCCCCACCCTGCCATCTCTCCCCTCCACACGTGCTCTCTCAAGCTCTTCTACGCGCGCTTGATATCCCGCCAGCTGTGCCTGCATGGAGCGAAGGACAGCCTCCTGTGATTCCCCATCCTGTTGTTTTCCTTTGGCTCCCGGCTTTTGGGGGGGGCCTTAGCAGCTTTCTTTGCTTTGGCACTTCCCTGCCTTTTTCGTGTATGGGGGGCCATGCCTACCCCCACGCCTGGAATACCCTTTTTAAAAGTCTCTTGGGGTGGTGGCAACCAAAGGGAAGGGGGCTTGTCAGGCCCTTTTTTCTTTTGCTAATGCGGGGTGGGCAGTGAGGCCCCTCTGAATCACACAGTGAGGGGGGGTGGACACCAAACGGAGGGCAAAGGCAGTGCCCCCATTGAAGGCCACCTGGGCCCTGGACTATTGCTTGGCCCCCAGCCCCGTGGACCCTCCCCAGTGAGAATGCCCTGTTGGGCTCTGCTGTTGGGGGGGAGGGTAAAGGGTGTCCTTTCCACCCCCGGCCCGGTTCTGTGCCCTCGCTACCTCGAGGGGCGGTAGGCTTTGGAAGGGAGGAGGGGAGGCCGCTCATGACTAGCCAGGCCAGGTGGGAGGTGTATTAAGGCAGGCGGGGGTAGAGAACTCGAGGCGCCCCGCCGGGCTGCCTCTTGCCGCCACGTGCCCCGAAATCTGCCCTCAGGCCAAGATCCTTCCTCGCTCAGCCACCCGGGGGGGGGAGGCTCTCACCACGGTGTCCCCAGCAGGTCGCAACAACCCTTTCCGCTCGCTGCTGGGATCACTCTCCCTGCGGCACGGCCTGGCTCTGCTCTAGAAGGCTTGCCACGTGTCCCACTCCCCGCTCACCGCCCGGCCAAATGAAGTGGCTGAGCGGGAAGTCTAAGATGGCGCCCCGGAAATCCCGCTCTCGCGAGAGTCCCAGGCGCCTTTCAATTTGGTTGCTTAGCAACCACGGCCTCTCCCTGAGCAGTTCGCAAGGCCGATCCTTTCCCCGTCCTCCTTCCCAGGGAAGGTAAGCGGGCGCCGCCAAACCCCCGCCACAGCTATCGCGGAGGGGACTTGGTGATGGAGGACAAGGCTACAGATAAGAGCATCTTGCCTGATTAATGGAAGTGTAGGGGGAGATAAGAGAGGACAGGTACTGAGAAGCTGCAGAGTGAAGACACTTGTAGCTGAGTGGGAGAAGCTTGAACTGTATGTGGAGGCAGATTGGGAACTGGTGTAGTGACTTTAAAAGTGGGGTCACATGGTCGTAACAGCATGCAAGGAAGGCGAGTCTCACAGCTGAATTTTGAATAGACTGTAATGGAGATAAGTGGTTCAGTGGGAGACCTGTGAGAAGCAGGTCGCAGTAGTCTAAGGAGTGGGATGTGATGAGAGAATGGATTAGGGGTTTGGTAGTGTTTTCAGACAGGAAGGGACGGATTTTGGCAATATTACAGAGAAAGAAATGACAAGTTTGAGCAGTGTTTTGGATGTGAGCAGAGAAGAAAAGAGAGAAGTTAAAGATTACCCCAAGGTTGCAGGTTGAGGGGACTGGTGGCTCGGCACTCTGCCCTCCCTAAGGGAGGCATTGACAGCCCCCACCAGCAACAGCCCTAATGTCTCCCAGTAGGCCTTTACCAGCCAGGACGGGCATGGATCTAATTAACATTTCACCATCTTCATTGAGAAAAGGACCTACTGCTTCCTTTTTCTTCCTCTTACTTCTAACATACCTGAAAACCCCTTCTTTGTCATTCTTGGCATCCCTCGCTAGCCTCAGCTCATTCTATGCTTTTGCCTTTCTGACGCCATTCATACACGTCTGAGCTACTTGCCTGAATACATCCCTTGTGACTTGTCCCAGCTTCCACTTTTTATACATGTACCTTTTAATTCACAGTTAATCAAAAAGCTTCTTGTGCAGCCACCTTGGTTTTCTTTGAAGTTTTTCCCATGTCTGACTTCATGAGATCAATTTCAGTGGGTGTCACCCGCTGATGCGGCGGATGTCCTTGGGGCAGTAAGAGCACCGCCTCAGGCCCCGGGTCATATCGCGGCCCCTGCCAGTTGGCCATGAACGTCTGACTCGAAGTTCCCCGGGTTTCCCAGGTGGCGACAATGGGGAGGGGGTTCTTGGTGGCTGTGGAACTCCCTCCTGATGGACGCCTGCCTGGCCCCAGACCTCCCCTCTTTCCAAAGACAGTGTAACCTGGGTGTTCTGCCGGGTCTTTGGAGAGGGAGATGGGTAGGGTGGTGGTGGAGGTGTGTGTGTGTTTCTTTTGCCCTTTAGTCTGTTTTCAGTATTTTTAATGAATGTTATATTGTTTGTGGATGTTTTATATGATGGTGTTTTATTGTTATGGTCTGTGTCTATTGTGAGCTACCCCTAGCTGTTTTGTGAGCAGGAGGGTGCGGGGTAAAAGACCAATTAAATAAATAAATAAATAAATAAATAAATACATTTAGATATCTCATTTTTTTCTCATTGGAATAGTTTGTGATTCTACCTTCAGTATCTCATTTTTTCAGAAACTCCTACCCATCTTGGACTCCTTTTTCCTTTGGTTCATCTAGTCATGGGATCCCACATAGGATTTCTCTTAGTTCATCTGGTCTGAAATGAGAATAGATTTTACTCTCTTAAAAACCTTGTGAGAATCAAAGATTAGGGTCAAGATCTTGCAGACATCTCAATCCTGATTCAGATTCTTGCAAGATTTCTCACTCCCCTTTCTCTCCCCTGCTCCTACACTGACCCAGGTCTCCCAGCCTGGAGAAATTTAAGTGGGGGTAGGAGGAGGAAGCTACGCTGCTCCCTGCCCAGCTTTCTTCCTTTGTCTGGGGCCAGCAGTTGTTTCAGTGGGGAAGTTTCCAATGGAAAAGTTTCAGGAATGGGAGAGGGGAGAGCTGGAAGGAGTTTTGCCAATGATTCTATGGCAGTTCACAATTTGTAAAAACAGTAAAATCAATAAAATAAAAATAAAATAAAACACCTAAAAACCCACCCAACCCTCCACAACATGACGGTGACCCACTTTGGCTGGCAGAGGTCCGCTTTAGCCTGTGAGTCAAGTTGGTCAGAGGATGAGACGTCCAACTGCTGGAAGCTGGAAGTCAATAGCAATGAATTGACCACTCCATTTATAACCCGCCTGTGCACTTTGCTGAAGCAACAGAAGCTGGTCACTCTTGGAAACAGGATCCTGGGCAAGATGGTTCATTGATTTGACTCATTATGGGAGTTGTTACGTTCTTTCATCGATTATTCCCTGTAGCTTCAGGGGACTATTCACATGAGTCACTTACTCATATAAACCACATTTTGCAGGATCAGGACCACAGTGATAAAGGGGAAATTATGGAGAGGAGAATAGTAAAATTTCCCTCTCTAAGGCCACACACCAAGTACTCTTTTTATTCACTGATCCATGCTAATATTGAAGGCCAGTTATTTCCTCAATTGAAAATCTATTGTGCCATGGAACAAAGACAATACTGATGTGATTTTGGTTGTCAGTAGAGCTTTGACATTTCATCTGGTCTTTGGATGTTTTCAATAATGTTTGGATGGAGAATAAAGAAAATGGGTGTGGGGGGAGCCTTTTGAGTTATCAAATGCCACAGTAGGAGGACAAATGTTTGCAAAATGATAGAAATTGCTCTCTGTCTCAGTCGCAAGTTCAATGTTTGCTTGTACAAGAGAAAGACACAGCAGATATTATTTTGGCTCTAGGCAACCATGTGCTAAACATCATTAAAGCTTCAAAGAATGCAAATGCAGATTACTGACTTATTTTTTGTGAGGAAGAAGAGAAAATGATCAGAATCAACAGAGAAAGCTCCACTGAAGCAGGTTAAGAGTTGGTTCTGTACCAGCTCTGACGCAAATAATTTCATATATGAAAGTATTATTTACATTTTGGGATCGCTATCCAAATATCCCTGTAAATGCTTCCTTCCCAAGTTGATATTCACATATCCACCATTTCATGTATTTCATTTTGAATGCTTCACTTATTTCATCAATTTGGAAGTTGTTCAGACATTTCAGGATTTCATTCAATCATTTCGGGACTATTTAGTAGGGGCGGGCCCGGTACCGGTACCGGTACACCGGATTTTACCGGTTACCGGTTTCACAAAAACCGGATTCCCGGATTGAATCCGGTATACCGGTACCGGATTTATTGCATTGGTTTCAATGGGGCGCTGTGTCCCCATTGAAACCAATGCAATCAATTAAAATTAATTCCCTCCCCCTCCCAGGCTGCG
>QEPC01000449.1:735547-776913 GCA_003113815.1 Sphenodon punctatus | reverse complement strand
AATTTATTTCATTGGTTTCAATGGGGACACAGCGCCCCATTGAAACCAATGAAATAAATCCGGTACCGGTATACCGGATTTAATCCGGGAATCCGGTTTTCGTAGAACCGGTAACCGGTAAATCCGGTAGCCGGTAATGGGCCCAGGGTCCCACCACTAATGTGCAATATGTTTAAGCTCAAATAGGCTCATCTCAGAAACAAATCAAGACCTCAGCGCTGCTTGAGCCAAGACTGCTCAAATTTATTTATTTATTTACATTTATTGGCCGCCCCCTCATGCCCACGGTATCTCGGGGCGGCTCACAACTAAAACAATAATAAAATACATAAAACCTTCAATATAAATAATTTAAAACTACCCTCCCCCCAAACATTCTCCCTTCCCTCCTCTCCCCTCCCACCCTCCCCTCCGAAGGCCTGGGCGAACAGCCAGGTCTTACAGGCTCGGCGAAAGGCCATCAGACCCGGGGCCAGGCATATTATACATTAGAGGAATTCCATATTCTTTCTGCTTATTTAAAAAAGCACAAAGTCACCTTTGTACTGTCGTAGTCTTTTGCCTCAAGCAAAAGTCTTAGATGTGCCTCCATGGTAAGAGAGGAGTCCAAGAATAGCGGGTCAATCCAACTCTCCCTAAGGTTCTTATACATCGGACAAAAAAAACAAAACATGGTAAGAAGTCTCTACTTCTTGCATAGCACACTTACAGATTCTGTCTTTATACAGAATGTGCATTCGTCTGCCTTTCACAACCGCTGTTTCCAGCATATTAAAACAAAAAAAGTGTGATCATTCCCCTAAGGTGGGGGTCTTGGAGGAAGGTGAGATAATGCTCCTGAGCACAGGAAAATTTGACCTGAGTATATAGAGGGGCGAATTTTGAGGTAACAATGGCTTGTAAATCAAGCCTCTCAGCCAAATCATTGACCTGTCTCTTAAGTTCCGCGAAGTTACTGCTATCAGCCACTGAGTCTACCCCATAAGGAAAAAGATGGAGTTTATCCAACAGTATCTTAGTCCCCTTCCACTATCTAAATGGAAGACTTCCTTGATGCGATGCATGCTCAATATAACACTGGGCTGCCAGGGCCGAAGACTTCCCCTGAGATAGTACGCGCCAAAATCGCAGGGCACCAAGGTTGCATTGAGATTGAATAGACAAACAACCAGTTTCCAAACTGAGCATAGGGAGGGGTGTTGCCCTCGTGGCTTGCAGGATGCTCCTCAGAAATTTATTATGAGGTATTTCGCACTTGCACTGAAAACCATAAAACATAAGTTCAGAACCATAAAACAGCTGGGGTAATACCTTAGCAGTTGGGGTAATATGGGAGCCCTTCCATGCCCTTGATCATCTTTGTTGCCCTTCTGTGTATCTTTTCTAGTTCAGCTATGTCTTTTTTGAGATGGGGCGACAAGAACTGCACACAATATTTGAGGTGCAGTTACACCATTGATTTGTATAGAGGCATTATGACATCCTCAGTTTTATTCTCTATCGCCTTCTGAATAATTCCTAAAGTCCTGTTTGCTTTTTTGACTACTGCTGTGCACTGCACTGTGGAGTTCATTATATTGTCCACAATCACCCCCAGATCCTTTTCCTGAGTGGTAACTCCTAGCTTAGTACCCAGTATTGTGTACGCATAGTTGGGATCATTTTTCCCTACGTGCATCACTTTGCACTTGTCCACATTAAATCTCATTTGCCATTTAGATGCCCAGGCACCCAGTATCGTAAGATCCTGTTGCAGTTCCTCACAGTCTGCTCATGTTTTAACTACCTTGAATAACTTGGTGTCGTCTGCAAATTTGATCACCTCACTCTTAACACCCCTTCCAAATTCATTAATGAATACATTAAACAGCACCAGTCCCAATGCAGATCCCTGGGGCACACCATTTTTTACATCTCTCCGTTGTGAATACTGACAATTTAGTCCTAACCTTTGATTTCTATCTTTTAATCAGTTTCTGATCCATAGTAAGACACTATGTCCTATCCACTGACTGTTTAATTTTCTCAAGAGTTTCTCACGAGGGACCTTATCAAATGCTTTCTGGAAATCCAGGTACATGATATCTACTGGGTCTCCATTGTCCACATGCTTATTTACACCATTAAAGAATTCCAACAGGTTAGTGAGGCATGACTTACCTTTAATAAATCTGTGTTGACTCTTCCTCCATTAAGCCATGTTTGTCAACATGCCCTGTAATTCTGTCCTTATGTCATGTTGTCCCTCAGTTTCCTCAAAGGGAAAATGTGGTTAGTGGTCCAGGCCTGACATAATCTGGTCTGGATATAGGATGCTCTTTTCCAATATGTGGAAACTCAGTTTACACTATGCTAATAAGCCAGCCAGCTCAGCAAAGTATTTTAAAGACAATATTATTTATAAATGAGGCTATGAGACAAGGAATATTATAAATATAAAGCAATAGTTTACTTACATTCAAATAAAAACATGGTACAAAAGAGAACAGTGTCAGTTAAAAATACATGATTTAAAAAGACATTTCTGTTCAAGGAACAGCTATTATTATAATTTCAAAGATCTTAACATCTATAAAAATAACATATGCTTTAAGTATTATTGGCTCAATGCATCAAAAGACTGTACTTTCATATTCACCCAGTCCTGTGTCTCATACTGTCATATGAAGGTGAGTAAACTCCAAGGAAGGAACTTTCTGAAAAACCCATCTTTCCTCTCCCTCTTTATGGAGAAAAAAATGCTTAGGAGTCAGTTTAGATGACGTCAAGTCAAGACAGCTGACAGTGAAGATTCCCCAAAGTAATTAAGTAAGTTATAAACAAGATCAACTTTAACAATGGTCAAGATATCAGGCGTCTCCAGGCAAACAAGACCTTTTTCCATCCTGCCAGGAAGTCACATCCACAGTAAATGTTGATTTCTTAAGAGAGACAGACTGATTGTATCTCTCTTCAAGATTACATCTAAAAGGACATTCTAGAGACAGTTCATTAGAAATTAACCATTCAAAGACCTATTCTGATGTTCAATACATTGAAACACAGACGACCAATAAAATATATGCTTTTTTATATAGGATAAATCACACTTAATGATGGTTTTTACAATTTTGCCTGGCATTTCTGCATTTCAGCACACACACACACACTTATCCACTGGAGCCAAAATTTCTGCTTCAATTCTATGTTCAGCTGGTGATTAGGGACGGGCGAATGCAGTTCGGAAGCTGGGAGTTCAGACCAAACTCGACCACTTCGGTCGACCAAACTGAACTTCTGAACCGAACCAAATTTTCAAACCGAACTCAATTTCCAAACTCGGCTCTGTTTGCCCATCCCTAAAAAATAATATTCCATTTAGTTCAATGGAGTTTGAATTTCCGAACTTTGTTCGGAAGTTCGGACCGAACTCGAATAGTTCAGTCGACCGAACCGAACTTCGAAACCGAACCGAATTTCCGAACTGAACTGAACCGAACCCAATTTCCAAACTGGGTTCTGTTCGCCCATCCCTACTGGTGATATAATGTGTCTGGAGAGCTAGTGTAGATATTGCTGTATTCTTCAATTGTCCACATTCCCCAACACATTTTTCATACCTCTCACAGTTCCTTATGAATGAAGCTGGCATAACTGGAATGGTATGGAAAGAACAAAGTATGTTGGCTGACTCATTCATTTTAGTAAACTAAAAGGTACAAAAATAGACTCCTCTGGTGTCTGGAAAGAATGGATGCATCCAGGATTAGTTAATACCATTACCCATAGTTTTTGGTTTTGAGCCCATGTCCATTGTTCCTCACAGTCCATGTCTGATATGGTGGCACTTCCTCCCTTTTTCACTCAGGGTCAGAATGAGTTTTTCCTCACCACTTTTTAATGAGACATCTTGTACAATCACTGATAATTAAAAGAAGTGTAATCCACAGACTTCTTTCTGTTTAGTTTGCTTTGGAGTAGAAAATGTTTCTCAGTAGTAATCTCTTCATTGGTCCCATTGACGGCATGGTGGATACTGCTCTCTCTGCTTGCCGTGCCTTCAGATTTCCACCTGTAGCTTGTGGTCCTCAGTTTGGTACCTGATGAAAGTCCTCCACCTCCATTTGTCACTGGAGTGAGCCAGTCTGCTACTGTAGTACTACTGTGCAGTGATGCATAGTCGTTCAGTTGGTGATTTGTTCTTTCCTAATGACTTGTCTATTAGTTTTCTACTCTACCTATTGGAGGATGCATCAGTGTACATTGTTCATCTGGCCTGCATTTCTTTAGCCTAGACTGAGGGGGTAGAAGGTGTGATGATACATAGGTGTGGATTGTTTTATATATATTTAAATTTGTGTTTCAATATTGACAGTCTAGCACTTTGTGATGGAGAGATACATTGCATCCAAATTATTTTTTTATCTGGGATCTGAGCCCATTACTGTCTTTAAAAACCACATTATAATGAATATATTTGAATCCTAAGGCTGCATTCACATAAGATTCTTCTCCCACCTGTATTCTTTGTTGTGGAAGTACATGCATTTTAATTGCTCCCACATTTCCTTCTCTGCTTCAAACGTTACTGTGTCTATTGACATGGTTGTTAATAGGAATATAGTTATTCTGATGCTTTATTTTTATTATTTTTTTTATTTAAAAAATTGTTGCTTTTTTTCTTTCCAGCAATTCAATGTTCCAACCAGGCAGACAGTAAGATTCAGTTTTTATTTCCATCTCCTAACCTCATGTTGTAAATGATTTTTTTCCTTTCTCCCCGTGTATTCTTTTATGTGGGCAAGCTAAATTTCATAGGATTTTAGGCCAGAAGAAAGTTATCATCTCCAGCGTTAAGAATTCCCACTCCCCACCCATGAGCTGGGTGGGGGGCTAGCTGTTGTTCCTGCTTGCCAGAGGCAGCGTGGTTGGGGGGGTCAGGACTCCCTGTGAATGCAGGAGAGGGAAGGGATCAGAGCAGGAGGCTGCCCCAGCAGACAAGGGATTAGCTCCTCTTTTGCCCACACCACAGCCCCAGGAGGGGGAACTCAAACTGCTGTACTGTTGCCCAGAGGTAAAGGGGTGAGAAGGGGCCACAGGAAACCAAGACCTGCTCCCATGATTACAAATAGGAGGGCTGAGGGGTACGGGTGGGACACCAGTGTGAATACCACAAACCAGATGTACCGGTATTGGATCTCCCTGGTACCGGATTTACCGGTATCAGAATACTGAATTTTTAACATTGGCCGAGGTAATGGATTTTTTACATTGCGGCTATTGGCTTCAATGGCCGCAATGTAAAAAATCCGGTACTACGGCCAATGTTAAAAATCCGGTATGCCGGTACAGGTAAATATCGGATTTATCGGATTAAACCGATACACCCAAATACCGGCAATATCAGATCTCAGTAGAACCGGAATTCCCACCCCTGCTGAGGGGTGATGAGACAAAGTTGGAGTTGGGCATGGAGCAAGAACAACGCACCAATCCAGATGAAGAGGAACTGCCTGGGGGGGAGGGGGAGGAGGAGAGCAGCTGTGGGTCTGGATGCCAGCAGAACTGCAGGACCCTGTGGGCCCAGGAAGCAGCTGAGCAGAGCTCAATTCCACAGCTCTTTAACCTAAAGAGTTGCCCAGATCTGGTTTGCAGCACCAGGAGTGACTCCATCACATTGACTCCCCAGTGCTCACCCCCCATTCCCACCATCGCACATGTAGTAGGAGGCCATTGGGGAAAGCAGGGATCTCCCCCCTCCCCCCAAGTCTCCAAGACAGAGGCAGGAGAAAGGAAGATCCCCCCCTCAGGATCACCTGCCCCTACCTCCCCAGCAGAGTTTCTCTACACACCTTCTCAACCTCTATGACACAGCACGACAAGGGTGAAAAAATGGGGCGAGGGGTCAGAGTAAAGGTGCAAGGGTGGAATACGTGAATGACACTATCCCCCATGACTTCTGCATGGTGCATTATGCATTGTTTGACACACTTATTTGGCTGATCAGGGCATGAGTGAAAAGGGGCACTCATGGCAAAGAGTGATATCAAGTTAGCGTTCCGCCTATTACTGGTTCATCCTGGGGACTCTAATCTGAGGCTCCACATGCCCAGCTGCTGCTGTCACTGCATATTATCATGGACATGTCATCCAAGCTGTCTAGTAGTTGTTTCTCTGAAGCTGAAGCAAAATTATTCAACACAGTCTTTCAAATTACCCTTTTGCGGACCTTCAGGGCCAGTGAGCTTGTTGTGCCCTCCAGGACCAACCTGTCAGGACAAGCTTTCCAATTTCAGGACCTGCAGTGGGTGGGAGCTGAGCTGCTATTTAAGGTCCGACAATCAATAACAGACAAAAAAAGGAGAGGTCACATAGTTACACAGAATAGCTTAACAGAACGAGAAACCTGCCTGGTAGGAGCAATGTGGGCTTACATGGCTTTGTGCCCACCTTGGAAAGGACCATTGTTTATTCTTCCTACAGGGGCCCTGCTCACGAGACAGCTGGCATTCAGTGGGTGTTGACTGATTCCTCCTGTAGCTGGGTGGCAGCTCCGTGAGCCAGCAGAGCTTCCAGTTCCTGCTTCCCCTGGCTCTGATGCCACCCTCCTATAGTGGTGTGGAGGGTGGGTGGAAGCAGCTCCTACAGGTTCCTTTGCCCTCAGTTCACCATGTTGTAACATCATGGTGCAGGGCAAGTTGATAGGAGCTGGGGAGGAGCCTGATGGCTGCTTGCCTGTTTTGCTCCTCTACCCTACCCAAGGTGGGACAGCTCTCCAGACTTCCCATGCACATTGTTCTGTGCCCCTCCCTGACCAGGATTGGGCAGGGGGATGCCCCTTTACCATCATGTTTGTTAACACCAAAACTCAAAAGTTAGTGGCTCTATCACTTTGCCCATTTAGGACATTGTCACTGGCAATGGTACCCCCAAAGGAAAATAAGTTACCATGAACCATTTCCCAGAAAACAACTGGATTTCCCCTTTGGGCTAACTTTGTACCTCAGCCCACTTTAAGTGTTGGGGTACAAAGTTACCTCAGCTAAGTTTAATTCATTTAGCACTGCTGATTTTCATTTCATCACCCCAACTAAGTTGCAAACTCTGGAGTAAATTCAAACATAGAGAAACCCTCCATAGTAAGTAAATAAGATAAGATAAAATTTATTATACTGGCCGTAGCCATGACAAATCCAAAATAAAAAGAAACAAACAACAAACTCTTACAGAACAACAGACAACAGAATCTTAACATATAGAAATAATTCCAAAATGCTCAAACTATAATTGACAATCTATTTCTTCCACCAAGCCTTTGGGCAACCAGTGCTCAGACCACCAATTTCATCCAGGAATCCACCCCATTTTAAATTGTTTTTCCCTGGCACTTTGCTAAAATACTTAACAATATTTTTTAGTAATCCATACTACACAATCGGTTTAAAATGAATTGTTTATTTATTTCACACCACCTTATTCCCTAAACATATACTCTGGGCTAGCCAGCCAGATTTTAGCATTAAATTTTTCATTTAAATCTTCCCTTCCCTCCCTTAAAGCAAGAGCCTTTCTCCTCTCTTTTTCCATTTGTAGACCACAAAGAGCCATTAGCTTAGTGATCTTAGTGCTACTATCTGATAGCAATATTTTTATTTTCCTCTCGATCGGGAGATTGTTTTGCAAACTGATCTTACAGTATAGCTTGTTTTGTAAGCTTGCATATTGAGGGCAAGGAAATAGATAGTGTAGGAGTTCCTCTATACCTAAATCACAACAGGAACAAACCCTTTCATGATATGGGATTCCATGATATCTCCCTTCTATCACTGCAGTCGGCATAAGCTGTAGGAAAAGAGCTAAAAAGGCTCTCCTTTGTTGTGGGGGGGATATCACTCTTAATATAGGGTGAAAACAGACATGATGCTAACCAACCTTTAACCACCCTTAGTGGTTATTTTTGCATGTTGCAGGGCTGTATTGGTGCCCTATGAAGCCCTGAAACATGGGGTGTTTTCAGACGTTACAAGATCACAGTCAACCACAGTGAACCACACACAACTCCGCGGAGGGGCCAAAGGGCCCTGAACATTTGTTTGGCAGTCGCCAGATGTCCACCACAGACAATCCCCAGCAGGGGTTAAAATTAACCACCTTTCTGGAACTCCAGCCCGGACCATCTCTGAAAGGGTGGTTAAAGCAATTCCCACCAGGAAACAACAAAACGTAACTTCTGAATGGCAACCACTGGCCGGAATCAAGCAAAACGATTCCCAGCTGGGGACAAAGCATGCAGTGTCACTGCCAGGCAACAAGCAACAACACAGGCCTGGGAGGGAGATTTAAAGGGCACCCGGCAGCAGGGGGACGTAGCGGGATGGAGCAAGGTGGGAGAGGAGAGTGGAGGGCGAGCGAGCAAGGGAGGAGGAGGAGGCGCAGGCAGAGGAGGTGGTCGTGCTGCACATGGAGCTTATAGAGGGAGAGCAGAAGCAGCAGCAGAAGCCGAGAGAGGCCACCCTGGAGACAACAACCAGCCAGGGGGATGAGGCACCCCGGAAACGGGTACGGGGAGCAAGGGGGGGTAGAGGCACAGGGGCACCAAGGAGGGGGTGTCCTGGCAGGAGGGGGGAAAGGGGGATGGCCACAGGGATGAGGCAACCCAGCAACCTACCGCCCCCCCTTACAACCCCCAGACACAGAAACAGGCCCGGGAGCCCGAGCCCCTGGAGGAGATGGACAGAGGGCATGCAGATGAGGAGGAGGAGGGCCCATGCGGGAGACAGCTGTACCACCGAGGGGGGCAATGGGGGCACAGGGAAACCCAGGATTTCATCAGGATCTGGGGGACCCTGGAGCACCAGCTGGAGCTAGTGGTCAACTAGCAGAATGAGCATGTGTTCCAGGAGATCGTGTGGGAAATGGAGGCAGCAGGACACCAGAAGACAGTGGCCCAGTGCCTCTCCAAGGTCAAGGAGCTCAAGAGGGGGTACAAGGCCATTAAGGACAACAACTGGCAGTCCGGCCACGGAGTCCAGACTGCCCCCTTCTATGATGCCCTGGACCGCATCCTGCACATGAAGGGATCCATTGTCACCCCACGCCTCGTGGGGAGTGCAGTGGTCCAGGGCAGGGAATGGGCTGAGGTACACGCTCCCCTTGCCACCCTGAGAGAAGGCTCTTGCTCCAGGGGCCCCGCCCCCAAGAGGAATGCCCTGGGACCTTGGGGACTTCCAGGTCCCCCTCCACATCAGACATGTGAGCCCCCACCCAATGTCGGATACGGTGGGATCCGATGCCACCTCACAGGTCGCACCCAGCCAGGGGACACAGGAGGACCACAGCAACACAGAGGGGCTGGCATCGGAGGGATCAGACACCAACATTGAGGGTAAGCAAGTGGGCTGGAGGGGGGGTGACCGGATGGGATGGGCTGAGAGAGGAAGGCACAGTGGCCACGGGGCTTCCCCCAGCAACCCAACACCCCAGACCATGGAAAGTGGGCCAGGGGACTTCTTGGGGACACGTTCCACCTATCCCCACCCCAACCATCCCTTATCTTCACAGGTCTCCTGCCTGCCCTGGCCCCGATGCCCGGGCGCCTCGGCACCCCCACCACCTCCGCCACCACCCCAGCCAACGGCACGCCCACTAGGCCCATGCATCCACCTACTGGTCCCTGTAGGTCTCCGGAGGGAGAAGCCGCCCAGGGGTGCCCCTCCCTCCCAACAACACCTGCCCCTCAGGACACCGAGGCATCCCAGGACACTGTTGGGGACACAGACAGCGGGGGGGAGCTCCCAGAGCTCCACAGCGGCCACAGGGCAGCCGAGAGGGAGGCGCCGGAGACATGGGGGAAGAGGGCGAGTGGCCAGAGGAGGGAGGGGAACAGCAGTGGGAGATGGGTTGTGGTGGTGGGGTGAACTGTAGGCAGTAAGCACAATAAATTCCTGGGCACCACAGTTGAAGTCCTGTGTCTGTTCATGGGCCTGGGGCTAGGGGCAGGTGGGCATCTAGGGGTGCACCCTGAGTGCTGGTGGGGGGTAAGCAAGGGTGGTGGGTATGGTGGTGTGCAGCCTCATGCCTTGGCCTCCCAGCTGATGCTCCTAGCCAGGGCAGCTCAGATGCACATTGTGTACCAATACTCCTGCGGGTTCTCAGCATTCACATAGAGAGGCATGGGGCCGGGACGGCACCAGGGCATGGGGTAGTTGAGGGCAGCCCCAGAGGTGTTGCACACTTTGTGCAGCACACAGAAGACCCCAATTACAAGGGCCGAGGTCTCCACCGTGTAGTCCAGGTGGCCCGCGAGGCTACTCCAGCACTTCTTGAGGGCCCCAAAGGCCCTCTCGACCACGATCCTGCTTGCACAAAGGCAGGTATTGTAGAGCACCTCTACAGTGTTCCTGGCGACCAGGTATGCCTACATCAGCCACCGGGTGAGGGGATAAGCTGAGTCTCCCAGGATAAAGGGGGGCATCAGCACCTCCTCGATCCAGGTCATCCCCATGTCTGCGAAGTCCCCGCGGTACATCCGGGCATAGAAGGGAGAGATGGTCATGTTCCGGGCATCGTGGCTGTGCCAGGAGTGGCCCGTGTATGTCAATTAACCATCTCCAGTGGTCCACCGGAGTTCAGGCCTGTGCTACTTTGGCTCGAGCGCCTGTGATTGCCGGCTGCATACGAAGACGCTGGACCTGCGTCCCTTTCCCGATGGGCGCATCCCAGAGATGAGGTGCGCGCATGTGGGGTGGTCAGCCGCAGAGGCCGTGCCTTCTCTCTCTGTGTGCAGCCTGGCCACCTACACGGCCTGTCTGGTGGAGGGGGGCCCTGGCCATATCCTTCTTTGGCTGTGTTCATGGGGCCCGTGGGTACCAGCGGTCACGTGGGGCGGTTTATCACTGCCTGTTGGAGCTGGGTCACCTTCCGTGGCCCCCAGCTGCTGACTATGGCTTGTCGGAGCCCACCGGGGCGGAACTGATGGCGTTGGCTGGTGTGTGGTCCTGATCGGATGTCCAGGTGGGGCTCGCCATGCAGGATCCCTTTGAGGTGTATTACCTCATTGGTCCCACATGTCTGCACTGGGATACCATTGGGGCATGCTGCAGTGGCCCCACTTCATGAACCTGGCAGGCCACCCAGCCCTGGGCCCCTTCGTGGCCCCCTGCAGCTGGCTGTGAGGCCCCCTGTGCCTTCCAGGCCCTGGATGCTGGCCCCACTGTGAGCTCCCCCCTCCGCCCTGCCACCGTTCGTCCCTGACCACTTCCTCCTTGATGTCCGGGGCTTGCTGATGTGCTGACTGGTTCCTGGGGTTCTGATGCCCCTTCCTGTGCCTCTGGGACCGCTCCATGCCCCCCCTGTCCTCCTCTGCAACCGGTGTTCCCCTCTGTGGCTGATATCTCCTGTGGCTGTGTCCTGACCTCTGAGTCATCACCCAGCACCCTGGGTGCTGTGGTCCTTCATGGTCTGGTTGCGGTCCCTCCTGTTCCTGTGCCCCCATCTCCACCCCCCTTGGGTGACTCTGTGACCGTGGGGTTCTGGGGGCCCTGGAGTGCACTTCCCGGCATCCTCCCGGGGTGGTGGTGGTTTGGACCGCCTGCACTTCACCTCATCTCCGGGTCACCTCCATCCTGTTCACCGCAACCTCGCCAGCACGTGAGGTTCCTGTCTACCTCCTGAACCATTTATGGGCTGCTCCCTGCCTGTGTGGCATCCCCCCTGTTCCTGTGCTCTGCCCCTGGGGGTCCCCCCATGCCCGGACTGCCTGTGTAGTTGTGGGGGTGCCCGTGCAGCCTGTGCTGTTGTAGGGGTTGCTGTTTCCCTTGTCCTGCCCTACCCCCGGGGCTCTCCCCCCCCACTTACCTGACCCCGGGTCCCCTCTCCCCCCTGCACCCCTTGTGCCGTGTGTGTTGTCCGTCCTGCTGTGTTCCCTTTTCCCATCCTTTCCCGTTTGGGTGTGTATGTGCCCGGGCGTGTGTTTGTGCTGTGTGTTCCGCTATGAACTTGTTTTCCCTGTGTCTATTGTGTGTGCTGCCTCAGTCGCTCTTCTCCCTCCTTCTCCTCCCTTCCAGTTTCCCTTGTGTGGGCATTTCCTTTTGGCTTCATTTGCCTTTTGGGTGTTTTGACCACAGCCGGGAATCGGCATCACATGTGGTGCACTGCCCCGGGCCGTGGTCTGTCAGGTCGATTCCCTGCCTTGGGCCTGATCCCATCACGTCTGTTCGGGGCCTTCCTAGACCACGTCGGGTGGTTGTTCAGCTCGCCACTGCTGGGAATCCACTGTGGTGATTCGGGAGCCAGTAACGTCTAAAAACACCCATGGATAAATGACCACCAAGGGTGGTTAAAGGGTGGTGAGTGTCATGTCTGTTTTCACCAATAGTTATAGCACTCTTTTTTTGGTATCAACAATTTCAACAAGGATCAGTTTTTACCAACCAAGCCAAAGATCTGGAGGTTTGCCCATCCAGATCTTTTAACCGCATCGTAAGTAAACACTTCACAATTTTAAACTGGTAAGATTGCAGAAAAGGGAATGGTAAGCCCAAATTTTCAAAAATCTTTTTAGTTCCTTGCCACCATAAGCCCTTGGTGTTTATCATGTTCTGCTTCTCTATTCAACAGCATTTGGTAAGATCATCATCCCCATAGTAAGTATCTATCTCACCTCACACTCCCTGCTCTCAGAAGGCCTGAAGGTAGGAAGCAGGGTGAAATTAGGTGCTAGCCCTGCTCTCCCTGTTTGCAGGGTATGTGGCTCTGTACAGTGTGTATTGTGAGACATACTGACATCTGTTATCACATAGTCTTTTGTACTAAAGACCACAAAAATCTACCTGGGGTAACAAGTTACCCAACAAAACCAAGAACGTAGTGTTTTTTTTTCCTCTGATGGGGTAAAGGTTAAAAGATTCTTGAGTGGAGTGAGCATGAAGTAAAGCTGTCTACTCATTGCAGCAGTAGTCCAGTGCGCCAGAAGGATAAAATGGAATATGTTTGGAATAGCATTTGGAAAAAAAGAGGCACCACCATACAAAGGGAGGGGAAGTGTTTCCTGTGTAGGGGACCCTATGACGCAGGGCTTAATCTCAAATCCTGGAAGCTGATGGAAGCAGCATCATTATGTAGGATATCAGCTGTCCTTAGTGATGTCAAAGCCTACTCCCCTCCCTTGGAGCACTAGGCAAGGGGATTCCATAGGCTGTACGGGAGAACCCACTTATAAGTTTAATAGCATTTGGACAAGCTAGAAGAATAAAATAAAGTGTTGGTTTTTGATATCTCCAGAGTGATGTTTTTGCATGATTAAATAAAGAGTTGTGGCCTTTTAACATCTAACATTGTGTCTATTGCCTCTTTCTGTGCTGCAGTAACAAAAAAAAAGGTCTATTATTTTTAAAAAGTAAACAATAAAAAAAAAATCTGGGCAAAAATCTATTCTCAGAAATTCTCTTCTTCCAATATTATTTTTATACCCCTGTCCTATCACAGTTTGGGGACAGCTAATTATGCCCAAATTCCTTTAATTCAACAGTTCACAACATTTTTAGAATAGGGCATTCCCTCGTCTATGTACATGAGCCCCTCCTGCCCATACATCATTACGTGCATATTTCTCCCTCTGTTCTACCCCTTACCATGAATATTATAATTTATTTATTTATTTATTTATTTTATTTTATAAATTTATACCCCACCCCTCCTGCAACGCAGCTCGGGGCGGCTTCCAGCATTAAAACAATAAAATACAATAAAATACATCTAAAACAATCAAATATTAAATATTAAATATTAAAACAGGGCTAGACAACACCAAAAAACAAATGGGTAGGGGACTAAAATCCTCCCTCCCCACCCTCCCTCCCAAAGGCCTGGGCAAACAGCCAGGTCTTACAGTTTCACCGAAATGTTAAAAGGCTAGGGGCCAGGCGAGCTTCCTCCGGAAGGGAGTTCCACAGCCGCGGTCCCACCACCGAGAATGCCCTCTCCATCGTGGCCCCCCGCTTAACACGGGGGACCTCCAGGAAGGCACCCCCGGCAGACCGCAGGAGCCGCTCTGGGGCGCGAAGGGCGAGGCGGTCCCTAAGGTATGAGGGGCCGAGACCGTGTAGGGCTTTATAGATCATCACCAGGACCTTGAACTTGGCCCGGCACACTATCGGCAGCCAGTGCAGAGCTCGGAGCACCGGTGTAATGTGCTCCCGGCGACCCGTCCCCGTAAGAAGACGAGCCGCCGCATTCTGCACCAGCTGCAGCCTCCGGGCCAAGAACAAGGGAAGCCCCACGTAGAGCGCGTTGCAGTAGTCGAGCCTCGAGGTGACGAAGGCATGGATGAGGGAGGCCAGGTCCGGGCCAGAGACATACGGACGCAGCCTACGTACCAGATAAAGCTGGCGGAAGGCAGCCTTAGCGACTGCCTCCACCTGCCGCTCCAGCCGCAGGTCTGCGTCCAATATGACCCCCAGACTCCGGACCTGCTGAGCTACAGGGGGGCAAACCCCCCCAACCAGGGGGGCCACCACCCCCTTCGCCCTCCCCACCACCATCACCTCCGTCTTATCTGGGTTGAGCTTCAGTCTGCTCCGCCGCATCCAATCCGCCACGGCCTCCAAACATTGGGATAGCACCGAGACAGCAGGGTCTGGGTCAGTAGAAAACGAGAGGTACAGCTGAGTATCATCAGCATACTGGTGACATCGCACCCCGAACCCTCTCACGACCTCCCCCAAGGGCTGCATATAGATGTTAAATAATAATGGAGACAAGATCGATCCCTGCGGAACGCCACACGGTAAGGCGCGGGGGCTCGATGTTTCCTCCCCCAACACCACCCGCTGGCTCCTCCCCGAGAGGAATGAACGGAACCATTCAAGAACAGTCCCGTCCAGACCCCCCCGGTCACGCAGTCGTCTCAACAGCAGCCCATGGTCCACGGTGTCAAAAGCGGCCGAGAGATCGAGCAGGATGAGAAATGTCGAACATCCCGCATCCATCTCCCGGCGGAGGTCGTCCACCAAGGCCACCAACGCCGTCTCGGTGCCATAGCCGGGGCGGAACCCAGATTGAAAAGGGTCAAGGAGCCCGATATTATCTAGATGACCCTGGAGCTGGAGCGCCACTGCCCGCTCAATAACCTTCCCTAAAAAGGGAAGGTTAGAGACAGGTCGGTAGCTGGCGAGCGCGTCTACGTCCAACGATGGTTTTTTCAGCAGGGGGCGCACCACAGCCTCTTTTAAGCAAGGCGACAACCTCCCCTGCCGAAGGGACGCATTCACCACCCTCGCCAGCACCGTCCCCAACGTCTCCCCGGAAGCTTTTATTAACCAGGACGGGCATGGATCTAGTTGACAACACGTGGCCCTCACAGACCCCAGGACATCCACCACATCGGCTGGCGTCACTTCCTGAAACTCACCCCATAAAGATGGACCAGACGGACCCTCCGCCCCCCCGCGCTCTTCCCCTACTGCTATCAACCCAGCGTCGAAATCGGCCTGAATCCGAGCGATCTTGTCTGCGAAGTAGATGACAAACTCCTCACAGCGGGCCCGGGACAAGTCCCCATCCAGGCGGAGGGAGGCCGGACTAACCAGCCCCCGCACCACCCGAAACAGCTCCGCTGGACGCGACTTCGCAGACGCTATGAGGACGGCGAGGAATTCCTTCCTCGCCGTCCTCACAGCCTCCACATAGGACCGCAAATGGGCCCTATGGAGAAGACGATCGGAGACAGACCGAGTCCGACGCCAGCGTCGCTCTAGCCTCCTGCCCACACGCTTCATACACCGCAGCCCCTCAGTAAACCAAGGGGTCCTGCGGTGACGAGACCGAGGCAGAAGGCGCCTCGGAGCCACCCTGTCAATGGCCTCCTCCAGCAAGATGTTCCAATGCCGGACCAGCTCATCCACAGAGTGGCCGTCCACGTCCAGGGTTAACTCCCTCAGGACCTCCTGGAACCGTTGGGGTTCCATCAGCCTCCGAGGGCGGACCATCCTAACAGGTCCCTTCCCCTTTTGGAGGGGGCGCACTAGAAGACCGGCTCCACCTCTCTCTGCCCCTTCCCATCTCACTCTCTGTGTTCTTTTTATTCCGCTATTTTGGAATTTCTCCTAGTTCAATCAGAGTGGAACTAGGAATCTGGAATCTGTGCTAGGTCTGAAACGTAGCATCCATGGATATTATCCACAGTTTTGGAAAAGTGTGTAGCGATCCGACATGGACTCAGTTTTGCACTGCATTTCCGCACTGTCATTCCAAAGGTTGGTCCAGCTAACCACGCTGCCAGCATTTACGCTAGGGCTGAAATGAGATTTTGCCTCTAAAATCTCATTGAGAATAGGCTTCTCTACAAGATTTTCCCATCTTGAGATTCTCACAAGAGTCTTGCGAGATCCTTAAGAATCTCAAGAACCTTAATATAACAAAAAATGGTCTGAGCATGTGCAAACTGGCCACCGTAGCCATTCTGCACATACACAGAGCTTGTGGGGTATTTTCAAGGTTCTTGAGTTTCTCATGAGATCTTGCCAGTGCTGCGAGATTCCCGTGAGAATTAATTTCATTCTCATTACAGCACTAATTTAGACATCGTGTCTATGCAGAGTAGCCAAACTGAACCATTTTGCATACACAATTGTATTTTTACTCATGCTTGTGCAAAACAATGAAGACCCAAGGATTAGATGAGCAAGAAGAAAGAAACCAATCTCAGTTGAAACACGCATTGGATCATAGTCAGTCTTCATTATGTCAGATCCAGATTGGAATGAGCAAATCCTACAGAAACAGATTTCATCCCCAAAATCTGTTTCATCCCTATGCTAAACTGTGCTGTTTCTCATACCCCCAATGCCTGTCTTTTGTGTGCATTTCCTCTGCCCTGGAGAGCATTTCCCCCAGTTTGAATCAGAGCCACTGCAGTTAGCTTTCATTACACAAGCTAGACTCATAGACCGCTTTAACATGAGGTGCTGAAAAAGCACCTCCAAAGATACCCAAGCGGAGAAAACTGTGTAGGGAGTGTTTAGACATTTCCCCGTGCTACCAGAAGTAATGTTGCTTCTATTCTAAGCATTGGCCACCAAGAACAAGCATAGGTTTGAAGATGTAGCATCCTAAAACCCACTCTAGAGGGTTTTACAACGCAGTTTCTCCAAACCTACGCTTGTTCTTGGTGGCCACTGCTTAGAATGAGAGCAACTTCACTTTTGGTAGCGCGGGGGAACATCTTGACACCCCCCGTGCAGGTTTCTCTCCCTGCGCATCTTTGGAGGTGCTTTTTCAGTGCTTCATGTAAAAGTTGTCTTAGTATATTAACACACTCTTTTAATGCTTAGAGTTTCTGTGGGATTACACCCTGAGAGGTGGATGCTGTTGCCAGTACTCTTAATATCAGGTCCTGTGCAAACTTTTCCCCCCTGCTCATCGGTCTGCCCAATCAGGCAGACCCTTCAAGGGGTTGGGGGCTTTGCACAGCCCCCCCTCAGTGGGAGAAGGGAGATGCACACAGCGGCGGCTTTGCCGCTGCAGGAAGCACTAGTGGCGTGGTTGCCATGGCAACCATGTCTGGTTGTAGCGCGCCGGCAGTCTCACATCACGAGACTTGCCAGGCGCCATTTTTAGTATTGCCTCCCAAGCCTCAGGTGGCTGCGAGAAGCGGAGCACCGACCCACCCGCCCGGAAGTGTGTCACTGGGGGCACTAGCTGGTCGCTTGTTTGAGGACCGGGAAGGAATTTTTTGCAATCAAGCCAGATTGGCCAGAGATTTTGTTGTTTTTTCGCCTTCCCCACAGTGCATTCAGTTGTAGCAGCATTGTGATTGTTGCCAGAGTTAATTGTTATGTTTGTCGCTCTCTTTGGCAGGGGTCCAGTTAAGGGTAGGATAGTTAATTAGAGTAATTAAAAGGGAGACATCTCCTAAAAGAGATGAGGCTGCGGAAGGAAGCAAGAGCAGGTGCGACCGGGTTCCTTCCAAGGCCCAGGGGAAAGGAATGAGCCATACGTTTGAGGACAAGCAGGTCCCAAGGGGGCTGTTGCCTTCTCTCTTGCTCCAGGTCACTACAAGGCTATGATGCTTTCGCAACCAGCCGCACGGCTGGGGGGAGAGTGACCTAGCTTAGGTAATTTAAGCACATAAGGAGGTGGCACTGAAGAAACATCAGGCCGCCTGCACAAGTTCAACTTATAATAGATAATTATGGACCCCGAGGGAGTTAGCCTTCCTCCTCCTCCTTTCCAATTTGTTTAATAAAGAGTGCGGCCTTTAAAATTCAACTAGTTGTGTGTGTGTCTTCCTTCGGGGGGTGCTGGGCAAACCAGGTGTGTGGTAATGTAAAATCCATTCTTTGTATTAGTTTGTAATCATAAACCAAAGAGGGAGGGAAGAATATCAATTGTGTGGATTTAATTAAATTTTGAGGGACAAACTCATTTCCCATTACTGTCTGTGTATAATTTGTTTTTATAGCAAGGTTATTGTTTTTTTTAAGTATAATAGAACTGGATCATTGTACTTGCTCTAAAGAAACTGGCATAATATAACTGATGAATTCTAACCTAATTTGCACAGTGTTTTGCTTCCATAATGAACACTGCGGTGACTGCCACTTGATTTCATTTATTTTTGTCAACAAAATAATAATCTCGCCTTTAGCCTTTATGTTGTCTAAATGTCTACAGATGGTAAACAATAAACTGCTGCGTTAAACACGCTAACAAAAGCAATTAATTATAATCTTGTTGACAGGATTAAGCACAGGGAGACTAGACATTTAAATTGTATGTTGAGCAATATCCAAATTTCTGTTTGGAAAAGTGTGTAAATAAATACTAAAGTAAATACCAATGTAACACCACCAACACCAAGACCACCCACCCGTAAAAGAGCAATAAAAGATGGTGTATAAAAATTTGTTGGGGAAAGAAAATGTATTGTCAATGACCAACAGTCCTCTCTGCAACTTTATAATCTTTATTTTTCTGCAAAATTGTAACAAGCTCAGCGAGGAAAGAAACTGCTTTCATCTGTGTTAGTTGTTTAAGTTATTCTGTTTTAAAATGTGTTTTGTACTTATTTGAGGGGAAACATTCTATAGAATTATATTGATGGTGGTATATCAATTTGTGGTAAAGCCAAGCTTTAGTTAGGGATTGCTGTATGAACTTTGAAAAAAACTAAGAGAAAAGTGCATTTTGTCTTACATGCTTATTCCTTGCATTTGTGTGGTCAAAGCAATGCAGGTCATAAAATTGCAGGACTCTTCCATGTTAAATTCCTTTCAACATAATGGACATCTAGGACACCATGATCCATTTTTATATGACAAATAGTATCCTCAAGTGAAATTCTCCAATCCTTGTACTGAGAGAAAGGACAGTCTTCCCCATTGTCTGTAGACTTTCAGTGGGCAGTTGGCTGCCTTTAAACCAGTGATTTATGAACATTTTCCTCTTGCAGCTACATTTTGAGACTTAAATATAATCCTGTAATCCCACAGAAACAAAGAAGTGCAAAATATAGAAAGCATCGATTGGGATTATGACCCCATTTGAAGAAAGTGTGATCTTGTCTGGGGTTTTGACCCACAGTTTGGGAACATGAGATTTCATTTTAATGGATCCAAAACATTGGCATAAACATCGGGGTGGAGAGAAACAATACCATGATAAACATATGCCCAATATTCATGCCAGGCCATTAGACAAGATGAGAAAAAATGGCAAGAGAAGAGCTACAGTGTGCAAAATGAGTGAAGACTGTGGGTGATTTCAGATGTTACAGCCGGGTGCATTGACCACGGGCCGTGGGGTGGTTCAGACCATGGACAGGGGTGAAGGGGTGAGCCAACAGACGTTCCCCTTTGCCCCGGGTCGTGGGGACCGCCGAACCATGGCCCGTGGTCAATGCACCCGGCCGTAGCGTCTGTTCTGCAACCCCCCTCCCGTCAGGGGCGGGGCTGCGCGACGCAGTGTGCAGCCGCACGGCCCTGCCCCCTGCGCTCCCCGGCCACCCACCCTCCCCGAGACAGGCAGCCTCAGAGGCCTATCTGACCGCTGCCACCACCTACCACCGGTACCCCAGAACGCGGTGGAGGTAAGATAAAAAATGTTACTTTTCCTTCACCGCGTTCCAGATTCGCCCTAGCCACGCTTCATTCGCCGCCGTGGTGCGTGAGAACAAAGTGTGGTTAGATTCACCACAGGGGGTGGTTGACTGAGGTGAACATCTGGATGCACGCAAACAGACGTTCACCTCCGTTCACACACACACGCACACACACACACACACACACACACACACACACACACGCGGTTGACTGAGGTTGACTGTGGTGATTTCAGACAAACGTAACGTCTGAAATCACCCTGTGTGGGAGTAAATGGTCCTTGGGGGCCTTTCCAACTGTAAAATTCTATAATTCTTGACAAGGAATTTGGAACCTACAGCACACACAAACTCTGGGCTATGGATGTAATTCTGTCTTCATTGGAATTGACAGTTCAGTTCCTGTTGACTTTAATGGGTGAGGATTGTACTTCAGATGCACCAACCTCAAGGGTTGCTGATCTCCTTCAGAGTCATTAAACCAATATGCCGTTCCACATTCATGAAGATTATTTCCATATTCAGATGCACACCCAATATTCCAACAATCTTTGTCTGGGTATGTAATGTTTGCATATTCATTTCTTCCTTTACTTTTCTTTGGTTTTTCAGTTCAGTTCAGTTATTTTAAACTAATAACCAAAACACCAATTTGAGATTCTAAAATCAGAACTGTACCACTGTGAGAAACAATCCTTAACTTCAAATTTATGCCAAAAGAAGACTGTATTTGTCTTGTGCTTACCCAACCCTTCCTGACTGTCTTGGGGGCACCACTCACTGTACCATGATTACAACAGAGAATGCAGAATTCTGCCTTCAGCCTATTTATTTCTTCTTTCATTATAGGCAACATCTTTTTAAAAAAAACTTGAACAAACACTTGGCTGAATGAGGGGCATAATTTGCATGCTACATTAATGACATTAAATAATGCTTTCTTTCTTTTACCTGCCTCTTTTGTTCTTTTGCATTTCTTTCTACAGAGACACAAACTTCAGATCTAACTAATTCAAACCTGAATTAATATTTTGATCAACAATGGTTAAAAACACATGTGACAGTGGCCTGCTTTAGCCACTGGGTTGTGTGTTTATGCCTCGCTAGATGTTAGCCTAGGACTGCCCCAGGGTGGGTACAGGCTAGCCCAGGCTATGTCTTCAGAAAATCTCCAAGGAAACAGCCAGGGCTAAGGACTGCACATGTGGGCCAATGCAAGACTTATGTTCAGTTTCGCCATCCCCGTCTCAGGCCAGGGGCCTGCTGTGGATGCCCATCAGGGCAGGCGGTGGTCACTGGGAGCAGGGTGGGGCTGCCTGCATGTTGTTTAGCTCCCTGCCCTACCCAGGGTGTGCAAGTGGTGGGATGACTCTCTGGCCACGGGCATGCAATTTTGAGGTCCCTCCCTGCAATAGCAAGGGAGGCTTGGAAGTGTACTTTGGAGTCTCTCTATTAATCCCTGCCCACTGCCTCCCACACTTTGAAAAAGGAAGGAAAAAAGACAGAAAAGGGACAATATGCAAAAACACATAGAAAAAAGATGGACAAATGGGAGAGATGAGACAGAAAAGACTGAAAGAGAAAAGAAATCAGAGAAAAAGCAGAAGAGAAGGGGAGAAGAACATTTTTCTTTTGCTTCTCTGTTTCTTTCTTTCTCTCTCTCTGTAACCAGCCTGCCTCCTCCTCCATTTGCTGCAGGTAACAACACAGTTGGGACCCCTCACTCCCAGCCACCCATGAAAGCTGCCCCCACCCCTGTGGGTGGCACCCGAAGGGCGGAGACAAAAGGGCGCTGGCTATTTTGTGGCCATTGTGAGGCCGGAGGAACACCGGCGAGGACCCAGTTCCTGTGACAACATCCGTGCAACTCAGCCTCTTCCAGCTATCGCTTGCATCACCAGTGGCCTTCCCCCGGACTCTCCCACGCCATCCACAGGCCTGGTTATCCCCTCTGCTGCCATGATTACCAACTACCGGAATGCCTCCCCTTGTTTCCCCCACTCCCTCACCCTCCATCTCTCCTCTCCTTCTCCCCCTGCTGCGGTCTCCCCTGATTCTCCCTCTCCCTCCAACATTCTTTATCCAACCTCCCCGCCCCTTATTCTCCCCCTTGCCTATTCCCCCTCCTCCCCTTCAACCCCCCTTAACCATTCCCTGCAAGCCCCCTCCTCCCCTCCACCCACCCTTACACAGTCCCTGCAAGCCCCACCACTCCACATCCCCCAGCCTCATCCACATTCCCTGTCTTCCCCCTAATCAACTCCTCTTCTCTTGCTCCCTCTGGAACTGTCGCTCTACCCCCCTTAACCATTCCCTGCAAGCCCCCTCCTCCCCTCCACCCACCCTTACCCAGTCCCTGCAAGCCCCACCACTCCACATCCCCTAGCCTCATCCACATTCCCTGTCTTCCCCCTAATCAACTCCTCTTCTCTTGCTCCCTCTGGAACTGTCGCTTGTCCATTAACAAAGCCCCCTTCATTCACAATTTCTTCCTCTCCCACCACTTTCAACTGCTGGCATTTACTGAAACCAGGATTTCTCCCTCTGACTCTGTCACCCTCTCCTCTGGAGGCCTTTCATTCTCTCACGGGTCCTGCCCCGAAGGTCGGGGTGGTGGCGTGGGCCTTTTCCTTGCCAACCCCTGTTGATTCCAGCCCCTTTCCCGTCCCACCTTCCTCTCCTTCCCTTCCTTCGAAGCTCACTCTTTGCATCTCTACTTCCACCTTCACCTTTATGTCACTGTCATTTACCGCCCCCCTGGCCCCTTTCCTCTTTTCTCCTGGACTTTGAATCCTGGCTTACCTTCTTCCTCTCTGATGATACCCCTGCTCTCATTCTTGGTGACTTCTACATCCATGTTGATGCACCTTCCCAGCCCTCTATCTCCCACTTTCTCTCCCTAACCTCCTCCTTTGAGCTCTGCCTCTGGACTGATTCCCCCCACCCACACTGATGGCCACCCTCTCAACCTCATTCTCCAGAAACTGTCTGGTTAATGGCCTCTCCTTTGACCTTTGTCCCAGTCCAACCACTACCTCGCTTCCTTCAACCTCCCCCACCACTCCATCTTCTTCCCCAGTTCCATGCCCCTTCCGTGATTTGCAGGCTATTATCTCTTTAGATTTTGCTTCCTCCCTTTCCCCCCTCCTCCCTCCTGTCTACTCGTCCTCTTCCCCTGACATGGCCATCTCTTCTCTTAATGCCTCTCTCACCACGACCCTCAACTATCTTGCCCCCTCTCCTCCCGCCCTGTTCGACCCCATAACCCCTGTCCTTGGCTCACCCCTACTATCCGCTATCTCTGCTTTTGCACCTGGGCTGCTGAATGCCTCTGGTGCAAATCCCACTCCCACCCTGACTTCCTCCACTATAAATTCTCCCTCTCCTCCCTCTCTTCCACTATCTCCCTGGTGAGGCAACACTACTATGCCTCCCGGGTTGAATCCTATTCTCGTGACCTTCGCCACCTCTTCTCCACCTTTGACTCCCTTGTTAAGTCCCCTTCCACCCTCTTCCCTCTCTGCTCAGGATCTCACATCATTCTTCACCTCAAAGATTGACAAGATCCGCCAGGATATTGCTTCCCACCAATCTCCTCTCCTCGCTCCCTCACCACCCCTCCCCCCTCTTCCTTCCTCCCTTGAGGAAATCTCCTCTTTGTTCTCTTCTGCCAACCCCTCCACCTGCCCTCTCGACCCAATCCCCTCCCACCTCCTGATCTCCATTGTTCCCACTGTTGCCCCCCCCCCATTTACATGTCATTAATCTCTCCCTCTCCACTGGCTCCCTCCCCTCTGCCTTCAAGCATGCCACTGTCTCTCCCATCCTCTAAAAGTCCACCCTTGACCCCTCTAGTTACCAGCCAGTCTCCCTCCTACCCTTCGCCTATAAGCTTCTGGAATGTGTTGTCTACTCCTGCTGCCTGGATCTCCTCTCTGCCAACTCCTCCCTGGACCCTCTCCAGTCTGGATTCCACCCCCTTCACTCCACTGAAACTGCCCTTGCCAAGCTCACCAATGATCTACTTGTCACTAAATCTAAGGACCTTTACTCCATTCTTGTCCTCCTTGACCTCTCTGCTGCCTTTGACACTGTCGACCACTCACTCCTACTGGACTCTCTTTACTCCCACAACTTCTGTGGCTCTGTCATTGACTGGTCCTTCTCCTACCTCTCTGACTGCTCCTTTAATGTGACCCTTCCCAATTCTAACTCCTCCTCCCTCCGCCTCTCAGTGGGGGTTCCCCAAGGCTCTGTCCTGGGCCCTCTACTCTTCTCTATCTATACCCTGTCACTTGGAAAACTCATTGCCTCCCACGGGTTCCAATATCACCTCTATGCTGATGACACTCATCTCTATCTCTCCACCCCCTCTCTCTATCCTTCTGTCCAAGCTCACCTCGTCAACTGTCTCTCTGATATCTCCTCCTGGATGTCCCAACATCAGCTCAAGCTCAACATGGCTAAGACTGAACTCCTTATCTTTCCTCCCTATCCTTCCTCTCCCTCTTCCCTGTCCATCCTTATTGATGGGGTCACCATCCGTCCCATTCCCCATGCCCGTAGCTTGGGCTTCATCTTTGAATCTCACCTTTCCCTTAAACCTTACATCAACTTTGTTGCCAAGTCCTGTTGCTTTGCCCTCCATAACATTGCTTGGATTTGCCCCTTTCTCTCTGTCTCCTCAGCCCAAACCCTTGTTCACGCCATGGTCATCTCTCGCCTTGACTACTGCAACCTCCTCCTTACTGGCCTCCCCCAATTTCACCTGTCCCCCCACCCCTTATCTCCATCCAAAACTCTGCTGCTAGGGTCATTCACTCAGCCCGTTGCTTCGACCACATGCAGCCTCTTCCTCTTCTCACTTCACTGGCTCCCCCTTCCTGAATGCATCCATCATAAACTCCTGGTATTCACCTACAAATCCCATCACAACCTGGCTCCCCCTTACCTCTCAGCCCTAATCTCCTTACACACTCCTGCATGCACTCTCCGCTCCTCCTCTGCCCCATCCCTCGCTCTCCCTCATCTCCCCTGCTCACTTAACTGCATTCATTCCTTCTCCCTTGCTGCTCCCCATGCCTGGAACTCTCTCCCTGCCCACATCCACCTTGCCCCCTCCCGCTGCACCTTCAAATCCCTCCTCAAAATCCACCTCTTCCTCGCCGCCTTTCCCGATGCCTGTTAGAACTTTCCCTGCAATATTTACTGTCTGCCCTCCCCACAGACTCCTGCCAACTGCAACCAAGCCAAGCACATGCACCTGAGGCTTCACATCCACTTGAATGTTATTTATCTCTTGTCTCTTCCTATGTCCCCTCTCCTCATCTTCCCCCTCCGTGTTTATTAGATTGTAAGCCATAGGCAGGGACTGCGTTTTTCTTGTTATTCTGTAAAGTGCCAGGTACACAGCTGGCACTATACAAATGCTAATAAAAATAAATAATAAATAAAATAAAATAATAATAATAATAATAATAATAAAAATAAATTAAGAAAAACTGAAGAGAGGCAGAGTCCAAACTGCAGAGCAAGAGAGTTCTAACTTATAAGTAAATGGGAAACAGACAAAAGGAAATAAGACAGAAAGAATGAGAAAAAAGAAATTGCTAAACTCTATGAAGTGTATTTATTTATTTTAAATTATTTTATTTAAATATCTGTACACCCATCCCATGTGCTCAGGTCGGATATGTATTTGTACTGTAAAGATTTAAGTTTCCCATGCTCTGTGCAATAAATGAATAAATAAATCTACCTCATTTTGATCATAGCAGGCATGGGTGTGTGTGAAAGGTGAGAGGCACTGAGAGCAAACAACTTAGAAAGAGAGAAGAATCATGGGAATTTGGAGAGCTAATGGCAAAAAGTAAACAAGGCTGCTTACTTCTAAACTTTTGAGATTATCACCTCTCCTGAAGTAAAACCATCTCTTGCAGAATTAACCCTGCTTCCATCTAGAGGTAACTACTCCCTCTTTATCCCCCCATCATTCTATGCTTATGTGAACAAAAATGAGAGTTAAGTCGGCTAAGGGGATTATCATCTATTCATTTGAACAAACCCTATTTCTTGCATGTTTCAAAATGGGGTGTCTAGCCCTTTAAATTTACCATAATGTTAAGAAAAAATGTCAGTATTCCTAGAGTTGAGTTATCTCCTGCATTTACTTGTGTAGTGCATCACCCATCACATCCAGACCTGGTTTTCATCTGTGATCTCTGTCTATACTCTGCCAGGCTTGACACTCATAAATCTAGTAGATTCCAAGCATATATAAATAAATAAAATATGACAGCCTGTCACCTGGAACAGTCATGCTTGATTTTATCACATTGCTGCAGATGGTGGAATTTGCCTGAGGTTGACCTTGATCACGCAGGTGGTGGGAGATGAAATATGCTAAGTGCATCAGGCCCAAAATAAATCAATACGTTACTTAAAATGAACCAAAACCAGGTTTTGTGTTAATTCTATGACAGCATTGTCAAAACCATTTAAACAAATCACGTATCTTCCCCAAATTTTTGCTGCTGATTAAAAGGCATTTAAAGAGCTCAAATCTGAGTGCCTTCTGGAGACGGTGAGGTTTCTGTTTGGAAAGCCCTTGGGGGGGGGGGGATTGAGGTTGGTTGGGAGGTTACGTGCGATTGAGGGCGGGGTTAGGGAGATTTTTGAAGGTGGTTTTAGGGGGTAGGGTTCCTGGGGAGGAAATTGGGGTTTATTTAGCGGAGAAGTTGGAGGGGGGGTTAGATTGTAAACCACCCTGAGCCATAGGTGACAAAGAAGTTTAAATAAATAAATAAAATTAAATTAAATTAAATGTACAGGGGTTGGGAAACTCTGGTCCATTACTTTCTTATTAATTATTATTATTATTTGGTCCCTTTCTTATTTCTGCATCTGGCTATGGATCCTCCAGACCCTACCCTCAAATGCTGAGAGTGATAGTACAGTGGGAGGGAGCAGATATGAGGACATTCACTCTCAAGTAGGAATGGATATGTAATGCTGATACATGATGTGGACCTCCCCTTCCTTCCTCTATCTAGAGCTGAGAGCACACTCCTTAAATGCTCCAGTCCCCAACTTCTATGCAGTGGCAGCTGGTGGGTTCTGACGCTGGTGGGGCAGTGGGCGGGGCCAGAAGTGGGCAGGGCCAGACTAACGATGGGTGGAGCCAACCCAGCGGTAGGCGGGGCCAACCCTAAAACTGCACACTTACATGACCATGATCTATGGAATAGAACATGGACACGCACACAGGATAACAGTTTTAGCAAACAACAATAGAGACAAGTGATTCCAGTGTGCATGGTGACAAACAGGGCTTGGCCTTCTTAGATTTCATTCACATCAGGTTTAATTAAAAAAAAAAAAACCACACAGGCATCAGTAAGATAAACACCCCAGTCCAGTGAATGTTGAGTGAGGAGTACTGAAATGCATTGCAACCCATGCAGGATCAGTCCCACTAAGCCACTGAGATTAAAGCCCAAAGACACAGCAAGATTCTTTTTACATCAGATTAATATTGAAATACAAACTAAGGAGAATTCCCCCCATTAAACCATGACTGGAATTCAAACCCCACAGATTTCATTCACATCAATCTTAAAACCACCACCACAACCCCATCCACCACACAGACAGTAACAGTAGAACACCCCACTCCAGTGCATGCTGAGTATCAGCGAGGAGGACTGAAATGCAAACCGATGAAACCATGCAAGATTTTTCTCCTAAAATCATGACTGGGAGGGATTCAAACCCCCAAACCAATATCAAGCTCCCCTACTTTTGCATCCTGCCTTTTCCAAAGGTGAGCGTCTCTAGCCTCCTCTCCCTTGTACTGCTGGGGAAACTGAGGCAAGGAAAGACTAAGTGATTGCCTTGTACTGTACAAGTTAGAAAACTCTGGTGGTTACATCTGGAGGGATTGATAAGATCCAACAGAGCCAACCAGAAGTGATTGGTGGGTGGTGGTGGTGGTTTTTTTAAAAAATGTGTAACTACAATGAAAGAAACAGTGACTGTGGTTTACAATATTCAACTTCCAATGAAAAATTCAATCGTTCATCACTGGCTTTTAGTCGAACTCTAACCATAAAAGTAAACCAGAGGTGCAGACGGTTCTATAACAGGTGACAATGATTTTGTAACATGAAAACGTAGCTGACTAAATATGGCAATCTGCAGTACATCAAAACACTAGTGCAGTTTACATTTCTTTAAATGTATAACCTCTGATTGGAGAGGTTTCACTTTATTTTTCCCATGGGTCACTCCTTGACAGAGTTACTTTGCTTTGTTTTAGTGTTGTATACATGGACTAGTCCCACTAAATCACTGTGAGTAAAACCCAAAGCCAGGGTTCTTTTTACATCATATTAAGGATGATTGAAATGCAAACCACTAAACCAGTTCTGAGTGAGGGGGAACCGAGTGAGTGTTCCCCCTCACACAGAACCTAATTCCCTGTAACTAAGCAAAGCACGTAAGCCTGCAACTTCTTAATCTCATGATGAATGTACTCTTGTCTTTCCTGATGTTTACCCTTCCATTCCTCATCTCCCCCTCCCTTGTCTCTCAGAGTGTAAGCCCCTTTGAGGTAGGAACTGGTGGTCTCTGACTGTGGATTGTACAGTGTCAGGTAGTGGTACATTGCTGGCGCTATATAAAACAACAATATATCCCGTTAAATTGTGACTGGGATTCAAACCAAAACCAAAAGTCAAAACCACAGATTCTTAAACCACCATGCAGGATTTTTCTCCCTCCACTAACTCATGACTGGGATTCTAACCCAAAAACCAAAATACCAAGCTTGAACAGATAAGATTTCTCTTTTACATCAAACCTCTCAAGTTTATTAAACAGAGAAAGAAAGGCAGGTAGGCACCTCAGAGACTAAGAGAATTAAAATAAAATGATCATCAGTCCATGCATTCATTTTTTTAAAAATAGTAATTTTCTCTCAAGATTAAGCAAACACATATTTAATTCAAATTAAAATAAATTCATTTCAGTTAATAAATAGAGGACAGTGCAGCTGAGGGGGCTTGAGAAAGAGAGAGAGAGCTCCTGATGAACAGGCTGCCCATCAGCTTGGCGAAGGCTGGGGAATTGGGAGCCTGCTAATAGACAAAGACCGAGTTCAGGTGGAGCACGCAACGGAGATTGACAGGTCGGTGGAGAGCGGCCCAAGAGGAACCAAATCCTGGACTCTTCCCCCCTCCCCCTAGGAAAAGGGTGGGTCAGAGGGGTGGCGTTGACTGGGGCAGCACAGGAGACCCTGGGCGTGATTGGCCTCGGTGACTTCCGGGTTGCCCAGCATAAACAGCCGCAGCCCACGGCAGAGCCGCAGGTGTGCGCCACGGACCGTGCACCTAAGGGCTGCATGTGCAACGGCGTGCCCTTGTGCACGCAGCCTTAGGCGCTGGAGGAACTGGAGGATTAGGAATGGAAAATTGAACGCTGGATGACGTTGCTCTCTCGTTGATAGCAACTGAAAGAGTATTTAAGGAGCACCAACAATCTGCTGTAAGCTCTTTGCGGGACTGAGCTTGGAAATTGGGAACTTATTGAGAATAAGGATTATCGTTATAGAGACTTATTGTGCTTCATAACTTCTCCAACACAGTTCGTAAGAGGGAGCTGGAAACAATATTTTTTAACTTTATTCCTGAGTGGGAATTGTTCTGCTGCCTCCTTTTGATCTTGGATCATGTTTTTTTTCTTCCTTGTTTGTTTTTTTTCAATATATTTTGACTGTGTGGTTTGGGTAATTACAGACTTCAATATAATACCATCATGTCTTGCAAGAGAGGCAGGCAGGGACTTCCTGAAAATCCTGAATCAGGAACTAAAAGCAAACAATGTAAAATTGATCTATATATGGGGAGCCAAGCTGATCTTGATCCCTTGTTTCCACAGTGTTCTAGATCTTTTAAGTCTGCAAAATTGGCAAAGTCACTTAAATTAGATTCAAATGAAATTTTGGAGGATTCGTGTTTAGATTCTTGTTGCGATTCTGATATTTTTTTTTATATCTTAGGTTGAAATAAGCAGGACCAAGATGGTGGGGACCACAGTTTCCCTAACAGGACACCGAGGGGCAATTTATTAGATATTTTAGGCTCCCAGTGCTTTTTAATTGGGGTCTTGATAAAATAATTAAGTGGTCAATTAGCTAGTATTATAAAAAAAAATAATTCCCAAACCAACCAATTGGAGAGAGTAACCCAGGTGATGTCTAGTGTGAAGGCTGAATTGTCTAATTATCCCTCCATACCTCCCCATATGTCCCCAAATCTTGCTCCTTTTGGCAAGTCCAAGGGGAAACAAGGAGTTAAACTAGATATAAGGAATAAGGAAACAAGAAATGCTATGCCTAGGTCTCAGTCAAGAAGGGGTCTTTTAGAAGAATCTGTTGTTGGCGGAAATCATTCCACCAATTCAGGTACCCAACCGATGGAGCATGTTTTAGTTAATAAATATGCCATTCCCCTAAAAAAAAATCAATTTCCAGATGGGTTCTTTCCTAATTGGCACAATAAAGATCTTATTTCACTCCAACTTAGTAGGATTCTGCAATGGGAGGTGCCTTGGTGGCCAATTCAATATTTTCAGTCTCTGCTTAAGGGCCCTCTCTGTCAGCAGATAGTTGTCCATTTCAGAGCTTGGAAATGGACTCAAAATGTTTTGACCGATTCAAGACTTTTACAGACTTGGGGTGTGATGGCAAGTGAAGTATTTGTGTCTGCTGGGAGACAACTGATGAACTCACAAAGTACTCTAGGGCAAGCGGATCCCCCCAGATGAGAACTACAGTTGATGATTTAATGGAATTCCTCCCAGCACGGGAGGTAAACAGCCATCCAAGTCCTCAGAAAGTAATGTCCCCTTTGGGTGCGGGCTGTTTAGCTCAACCAATAAATCAGAGGCTTTTGCAAATCTCTAAATCAAGCTCTAGTCAGGCGCAATTATGTGGGACCCTAAATAAGCCAGTTAGCAAGAGATTCTTTAATATTATAAGAACAAAGAACTGCATCAAATCACAGAGTCCTGTTAATCCAGTTAAACTACCATTAGAATTAAAGTAGATCCGGGTGGCCAGCTTACACCTGATATTCCTGTCAGAGGGGTGAAGCAGGGTTGTGTGTTAGCACCAGCCCTGTTCAACCTCTTTATTAATGATCTTATCCCACTAATGAGGCAGGAGAGTTTTTTCCCCCCAAAGCTGGCGTCTAAGCCCATTGGTGTTCTTTTGTACGCCGATGATCTGGTACTTTTATCCCAGACTAAGGTAGGATTGCATAGACAGCTTGCGCTTTTGTGGGATATTGTCAAGATAACCGCCTTACAATCAGCCACTCCAAATCAAACATCTTTATTTTTGCACAGGGTAGTCAGGTGTTTAGGTGGCCCACTGGCGCCGGTAACTGCCTGCAACAAAAAAAGATTTACAAGCATATGGGACTCTACTTCACTACTAATGGGTGGTGGAAGGAACATAGCAGGAGGGTGGAAGTGGCAACCAAGAGTCAAATGACAGCAATTCTTAGGTTCTTTGCAGGGACGGGGAGAAGGAATCTCGAGGTGGCAAAGGTTTTTGAGACTAAGGTTAAAGCCTCATTTCTTTATGGGGCTGAGCTGTGGGCTCCATTACTGGATAAAAACTTGAACTCCCTCCAAACGCGATTCCTTAATGCACTTACAAAACTTCCCAATGGGACCGTGGCTGCAGTCATAAGACTTGAGGCAGGTACCCGAGGCTGCTCAGCCATGGCCTGGAAGCAGGTAGCCCTCTTTTGGTTAAAAGCAAGTAGGGCTCCTAGCGATAGACTGGTTTGACTTATTTTCTCTGAAACTTTTGTAAGTCCTTGGCTTTCTGCTATCACCAAGCACCTGACTCACTGCAGTCTCTCAATGACATATCTAGAGGCACAAAACTTTGCTGCTGCTAAGCGTGAGATTATCTCCAGAGTAAGAGATATAGATAGACAGGAGGATCTGGCAGGGGAAGCTGATTCTCACCATCTTCGGGGGTATAGCTTGTGGGCCCCCCAGTTGGGTAATATGGTGTACTACTTTGGCATGGTGACTACTTTTGGAGAAAAGCACTTATTCCTTTGCACCAGGGTGAATGCATTACCTACGAATGTTCTTGAGGGGCGCTTTTTTGGGATTCCCTATGTGGACCGCTTGTGCCCATATGACGTCTTGGTAACAGGGTCCACTCATTATGTTTTATTTGAGTGTCATCTATATGACTCTATACGAGATAAATTTTTGCATTCTCTTATCTCAAAATTCCCCGGTGCTACAGAGGTATTTATGACCCAAGTAGCCCTTGCTGATGCTTTTTCGGAGACGACTTTGCAGGTCATGAAAATCCTGGTATCTGCTATGGAGCCTGTCTCTTATACACATCTAGATGTGTATAAGAGACAGGTGTTAGAAATTCCCAATAGTTTTTGTATTTTTCCCATGTGGGGTTTAACTGGGAGTTAGTTTATTGGGTTATGCAGATTTTATATGTTCATATTGGACACCCTGGATTAGGAGATTCTATTACAATTATGATACGTTTTAATATTTGTTTAGATGGTTTATTTTATACGCTTATTATGTATAAGGTTTTATGTTTGTTTGTTTTTTGTATGTGTTGCAATGTTGACAATGACCTAAAGTCACATCGCAATAAATTTGATTTGAGTCCTGTTAATCCAGTTAGAGGTTTTGCCGAGAGTGAACCTCTGGATGTAAGGAACAGTGATGATAGGCTAAGATCCAGATTTAAGGAACCATGTAAAATATCAATGGGAATAGTAAGGGCCGAAAAGGCAAACAAGCTTCAAAGGAAATAAATATTATTAACTCTATTGCAAGCTCCAATTTCCAGGCTAGGGGTTCTCATGGGGAAAATTCAACAGTGAAGGAGGCTCGGTTAGGCGAAGCTGATAGCTTCTCTCAATCACAATCACGGCCAGTTGTTGATTTGCCAACTGAAGCCCTGACCAGGTTGGCAGAAGTAGGTCCTGATGTTGTCCTGGAAATGGAGACTGTGCCATTCAGCACCTCTCTACATCCAGTGGAAGAAGGAGATCCGCTACATAGAGGCCAGAGTGGCCTTTTCACAGAATTACAAGACAGGGAGGTAAGAACTACTCTTCGCCCTGACCAACAGCCCATATTGAGCTGAAGCTTGTCTCAATCTCTCCCATTACATTGTAGATTATGTTCATGGAACATTGCTGGGTGGAGATCGAAAGTCTGTGATCCTCAAGTGGTCTCCTTTTTGTGCCAATTTGAGATTATTGTGCTACAAGAGACATGGGCAAGGTGCCCTATCCCTTTTGAGGGATATCAAGTGATAGAAATCTGCTCTGCGACTGTTCCACGAAAGGGTCGACCTAGTGGAGGTATAGTATGCCTAATATCTAACAAACTAAAAGTGGGGATAAAAAAGGTCGATTATTTGCCTCCCATCGCCTTGAGTATTGAGATTCAATGGCAAAGGTCTCTCACTAGTTATTATAGCAGTTTACATCCCTCCTATAAATGCCAGGTCCTTCCAAGGTTGTTTCTGACTGAGATTTAGGACATTTCTGGGCAAACAAATGGGTCAATCAGATGCAAAGCAGTTTTTACTTGCAAGTGATTTTAATGCCAGACTGGGGGAAAATAATGATGTGTTAGCTAGCTACTCGGCAATTGTGGGAAGAGTAAATCCTGCCCCGCTGTTGCAAAGACAGGGCAAAGACAAGAAAATAAATAGTTCTGGTCTGGCTTTCGCCGATTTCCTGCTGGACCTAAATCTCTTCCCACTAAATGGTTCCTCTCCAGGGGATGATGTTGGGGAATTCACCTGTCTCTCCAGAGCGGGTGCTAGCATATATGACTACATTATAGTCTCCCAGGGGCTTCTCCATCTGGCAGAGAACTTTCAGATTGAGGGGGGGGAGGCTACTGTAATGACCATCTTCCTTTAACGGTTCAGTTTGATAAACAGGAAAGAGAGGATGAAGGTGAATTTGCAGAGGCCCCTAGACAGGGTCTGGGTGGTTCCTTGATTTGGGATAGAACTTACTTTAAAACAGCTTGGAATGACAAAATAGCAGGTCAGCTTGCATCTTTCTGTCAGTCTACTTCTTGTGCTGAACTGCTTTGTTCTGGGGAAGCCTCTGGGGGTAATATGTGTAGAGTCAATATGACTACCTCATAGAGTTTTTGAAGGGTTACCTTGCCAAATGTCCCTCAGTAAAAAGGGTACTCAACGAAAACAAGAGCCCCTCATGGTATGATCGGGAGTGCCTGACTATGAAATTGAAATTAAAAAAGACATATTTCGAGTACAGGGATGGGAAGAGGCCAGATTTTTTTGAAGGAATAACCACAAATGAAAAAAGAGTATAAGACTCTGATAAAATTGAAAAAAAAACAGCATGAACTGGATCAGTGGAAGATTCTACACTCGACAGCCCTCCAAGATGATTCAAGGGGTTTTTGAAGATTTTAAATGGTTCCCTTTCATATACTAGGATATCCTCGAGCAGTGTGATTCCGAGTGAGAAGTGGGAGCAGTTCTTTTCTTCCAAATTTAATTGCAACCAGGAACCCTCCATTCCTTTCAAAATTCAAGAGACCCCGGCTTGGCTGCTAAGAAAGTGAGTAATCTAATTGGGACTTTGAAGACTCACAAGGCCCCAGGACATGACTACATCCCTGCTGATTTTCCAAGAGCACAGAGGGATTGGTGGGTGCTTTTCTTGGCGGCTCTTTTTTCTTGGGTCAATGAACATGGCCTAATACCTAAAGAGTGGCTTGTTGCAATAGTAGTTCCAATATATAGAAAGCACCCAAGGGAAGATCCCATGAATTACCCCCCTATTAGCCTGCTCAACGTTATTGGAAAATTATACACAGAGTTATCGGCTGAGAGATTTAATGAGTGGCTCCTCAGAGAGGAAATTCTGTATTTAGAGTAAGCAGGATTTCAGCGAGACCGCTCTACCATCAACTACGTTTTGATTTTGGTGCACCTGGCAGAAAAGTATGTATCCAGAAATAGCAAATTATTTGTGGCTTTCATTGATTTGAAAGCTGCTTTTGATTCAGTAGACAGATCATGTTTATTGGAAAAATTAGAAGCATCCTCATTTGACCAGAGACTATTTTTTCTCATTAGGTCTTTGCATGTTAACAATACTATGCGGATTAAGATAAATAATAGTACGAGAGAACTTTCTAGGGAAACCCCAGTCTGTATAGGAGTATGACAGGGGTGTACTCTGGCCCAAAGCCTGTTTAACCACTTTCTAAATGACCTTATTCCTAGAGTCTCTGGGCCAGAATCTGTGCTACCACATTTGGCAGATCAGGCAGTAGGTACCCTGCTCTACACAGACGATGTGTAATATTGTCCCAAACTAAAATAGGTTTAGAAAAACAACTGAAAGAAGTACTTACATTCTGTTCTACAAATAAGTTACAAATAAATTATTCCAAAACCAAAATTATGATCTTTGAGAGGGGGAGGAAAATATTGCAATGGAAAACTGGGAACGAAACCATCAAGCAAGTAAATCAGTTCAAATATCTCAGAATTATTCTAGACAAGTCAGGCAAATGGTCAATTCATGCTAAGCAGGCATTAAATCGTGCAAGGGGTACTGGTACGGCCATAATAAACTACTTTTCAAGGACAGGAGTGGGAAGTGAGGTAATGGCTCTTAGTCCTGGAGACTAAGGCAGCTGCAAAATTATTCTATGGTGCTGCATTATGGGCCACCCCTTGTACAGGCAGGCTAGACAGGGTACAATCAGTCCTTTTGAGGAAACTGCTTCACCTCCCAGTGGGAGTAACCACGGCAGCTATTAGGATTGAGATGGGGAGTCACAGGTAGGGTGATAGAACCCTAAAGTATGCCCCGGCTTTGTGGCTGTCTATAGGTTATCTATAGGGCAAGGGCCTCAGGGCAGCAAGAAAAGAGATATATGACAGGGTGGATGACATTTCTCATCAAAAGGACATTGCGATGATCAGGGCCTCTACCATCATTGGGATACTATCTAAATTTGATCCCCGAATTTTGGAAATCGGCCAAATATTGGCACTACAATATTCATCCTATTTTTGGTAGGAAATTGCTGCAGGCTCGCTTAAATATGCTTCCCTCCAAAATTTTGGAGGGTCGTATTGAGGGGATACCATTTGGTGAGAGATTATGCCCTTTTGATTTATTATAAGTGGAATCAGTAGATCACATCTTGTTGGAATGTTGCCTTTACCAAAAGCTTAGGAAACAGATGTTAAATTCTATTGTATCTATGTACCCTGGGATAATGAATTCTGAACTTACTCAAATATTGCTGTCTGATCAGTCTCCTGCAGTTGCTCGGGCTGTGTCGCAGTTTTTGTATAAGGCGTTTGCTATCCGCGAGCGCGTTCTGAATTTCAAACCATGTGATGAGTAAGGATTGCAATTGTTAAAATTTAACCGTTTTTGCTATTAAGAATCGCCAATAGGTTTGTATATGATGTTTATTTGATGATGTCGTCTGATTGGTCTGTACTTATTAAATTTGTCTATAGTTGTACTGACAGAGGCAATGGCAAATTAGCTACGCCTGGTTATGTATGTTTTATAAAACAAACCAATAAATTACAATTACAATTAATAAATATAATTTATGCAATCATTTCACTTAATGAAATCAGTGCATTTTCTCCACCAAAGTCAGATTAAGCAAAACAAAACAAAAACCCTCCAGTAAACCCAAAGGATCAAATAAATAGGAACAAACAGCCCTTCTCCTCTTACCCAGCCTCAGTCAAGGCCAGGGCTGGTAACAATCCAAAGGGAAGGGATTCAGAGAACTTTGCTCCCTGCCTAGAGAAGCCTCAGAGCCAGAATCTAGCCACTGCAGCAGCCAGACAGTGCCATGTGCTGGGGCTCGCTTGCCTACCTTGTGTGAGCAAGTTGTGGGCTTTTCTCCCTGCTCCTTTCCTCATCCCCATAGTCAACAGTGAGCACTGCGCTGCTGCACCCTGGCTCCCCTGCCTTTTTTCTGGCCAGAGATTGGCCAGGGCGATAGCTCTACCACCCCAAAATTATTATTTTTTCAGCAGGCTCAGCGCTGGAGGATTCCTATGGAATCTTCTCAAGCGCATCCTCCCTGCCCAAAGTGAGCACGTGTGAATAGGGAATAAACTGGGCGATAAGGCTATCACCCTCTCGCACATGCTCATATTGCTGCCCCATCTCTCAGTCCCTCCTCCCCTCCTGAGTGCTCCATCGATCTCTCAATGCTTCACCTCCAAGAGGAAGGGGGGAGCAGAAGAGAGAAGGGAAGGGAGGCAGTGCACTTTCAGGAGAAGTGACGGAAGATTCCCCTTCTGGAGTCCCCAGCAGGCATGGCAGCAGCTGCACCACCAGCAAATCAGATCACAGCAGGCTGATCTGATGGACAGCAAGGGAGGGTGTGCGTGTGTGTGTGTGTGCGTGAGAGAATGCTGGCAGCATGAGAGAGGGGGAGGGAAGGCTGGCTGCTTGTGTGCTGTCAGAGGCCAGCCTTCCCTCCCACTCTCTCACACTGCCGGTGCTGGAGCTGATGAGCTTTAACAAGCTGCTGTGCGTGCACTGTGTAGCATGAAAGTAAGCAGCCCTTGGGAGCTGGGATCAAGCTGAGCTGCTCCAGCCGCCCCCACCCCCCAGGTCAGGACTTGGTGGAGGGAAGTCACAGAACCATGCCACCCCCATAAAAGTATTTTTTCCTTCCTTAAGTGTTTTGCAGCATCAGCACCTAGGGAACTTGTGAGGCACTGCCCCACAGCCCTGACCCTAGAACCGCCACTGCTCCTATGTGGCCCACAGACCTTTTACAAATATTCAAAATAGTCTATGAGCAGGAAAATGTTCCCCGCCCCTGTTCTACTGTATGGGTGTGCAAGACAGGAAGACATTCATCCTAGTATTCTTGTGCAGAAGATAGGAAATCATACTGTGCAGTTATCTTCCTCTTGACCAAGCAGCCATAGCAAATGGTAGCATAAGTTACATATTTTTCAATGTAGCAGGTTCCCTGTGCCTTCCCCACATGCAGAGATGGCCTTGCAGGGAGGTATCATCAGGCTTGACTCCTGGTCCCTGGTGTGTGTGTGTGTGCGCACACTTGAGTGGTTGTAGAAGGCTTGGAGGTGGGACCATTGATGCTGTATCACCTTGGCCCCTCCCCACCAGCCCCCAGCACTCAAGTTTAAATCCTGGTACATGGCTATAGGAATGCTATTTTTCATCCTCCTGGCTAGAGTTGTTTATTCAGATTTTGGTAAGCGCAAACATAAAAAGAAAAATTCAGCTGCTGATTTGGCTCTGGCTGAAATCCCAATCCCATCCTAACTTACGGCACTTCAAATTCATGCTCACCTCCGTCAACTCAGCTATTGTCCTTGTTAAGACTAGTAGAGGCCTGATGCACTCCGGAGCACCACTGCCACTGTATCTGCCGCCATTGCCAGACCCAAGGCCGGAGTCCCGGCACCACCAGGTAGGTCAGGCTCTAGCTCTGGTGGCAGCAACAGTAGTTGTTAAGACTAGTAGAGGCCTGAAACGCTCTGGAGTGCCACCACCAGACCCGCCACCACCGCCAGACCCGGGGCCAGAGCCCAAGCCCCACCAGGTAGGGTGATCCCTGGGGTGGGTTTTGTTTAAGGCTGTTTAAACAAACATTTACAAGGCTGGGCAGGGTGGGAGGTGAGCCCCGGAACCCCTTCCATCCATGCAGCTTGGAGGGAGGAGGGAAAATCAGACCCCCGCCCCAGAACGGGTTTGGCGCCCCCAAACCCATTTGAGCCGAACAGCCCGAACCCCCAACGGGCCGAACACCCAAACCCCCAGTGTCCGCACATCCCTACTCAACTCCCTTCTCAAACTGCCTCCTCCTCCACCCCTTTCCCTCCCCTTCCAGTAGATCCTGCCATCCTCTCTTCCTTCTCTGAAGTAACAGAGGAGGAAATTTCTTACCTTCTCAATTTATCCAAACTCACCACTTGTTCTTCTGAGTCAATTCCCACCCAACTCCTCAGTTCCATCTCCTCTGCTGTCATACCCTCCATCTGTCATGTCCTCAATCTATTACTTTGCACTGCAACCTTTCCTGAAACCTTCAAACAAGCTGTGGTTACACCACTCATAAAAAAAACTTCATTGGACTCTTACTTAATTTTATTTATGGCAAAAGGCCAAAAGTAATTGGACTCTACTTGCCCTGCTATCTATCTACCCCATTTCCCTCCTTCGCTTTGCCTACAAACTGCTTCAGTGTCCCCGCCGCCTTGACTTCCTCACAACTCAACTTGGTGATCTACTCCAATCCTGCTTCTGCCCTTCACATTCCATGGAGACAGCCCTAGTCAAAGTCTCCAATGTCTTGTTCATGGTCAAGTCCCATTATTCTATTCTTATCCCTCTTGACCTGTCTGCTGCTTTTGACACTGTTGACCACCATTCGTCTCATACATTTAGTGTACTCAATGGTGGATACACTCTTCCACTGCATCTGCTATCTTACTTTCAGTTGATGTCCCCCAGGGCTCAGTCCCAGAACTTCTTCTTTTCTTTTTCTACACCCACTCCCTCGGTGATATGATCTCCTCCCATGGTTTTCAATACCATCTTCGTTCCGATGATTCATAAATCTACCTCTCTCCACACCACAATTCTCCACCAGAACCTAGTCCCAAATCTCAGCTTGCCTGTCTGACATCGTTGCCTGGCTGTCTTGCTGCCACCTTAAACTTAATATGACTGCAGTCCATATGGACAGCTATAGAAATGGTGACATGGTTGATCTTACCCTTTGTTCATGAAGAGACCCTTTTGGGAATTTATTCTGATAGTCCTCTGTTAAATCGTTATAAGGATACATGTGGTGTGATGTTCCTTGCTGCTATATATGCCTTGGTTTGGAATTGGAAAAAATGTTATTGGTATTAATGAACAGAATTGGTTGACTAGACTATGGCTGATGTTCTCTATGGAGAAGTTATATGTGAAGAATTCGAATAAGTAATCACAATTTTATATGAAATGGGAACAAATCTGGCATTGTTTATTGGGAAATGATAAGATTATAATAGATTATAAGTTTAAAAAAATATAATTTAAATGGAGATGGATTTAGAATTCTTTTGTTTGATATATAGAAGAATTGATTTGTAAAATTAAAATATAGGAAGGTTAGAGGATCCTTAAACAAAAAGGTTAATAAGTGTCAATTTTGTATAAATGTTATACAAGTTAAAAAACAAACAAACAAAATAAATAAAACTTAATATGGGCAAGACACAAGTTCTTATTTTTCCTCCTAAACCCACTTCTTGCCTCCCTTTATTCCCTATCTCTGTAGAAAACACTGTCATCCCTCCTGTCCCCTCAGACCACAACCTTGATGTCATCTTTGACTCTGGTCTCTCCTTCTCTGCTGATATCCATAATACTGCTAAAACTTGTCGCTTCTTTCTTTATAATATTACTAAAATCTGTCCCTTCCTTTCTGAACACACAACCAAGACTCTTATCCATGCTCTCAACACCATCTGCTTAGACTGTTGTCATCTGCTTCTTGCAGGCCTCCCAATGAACCATCTCTCTCTACTTCAATCTATTCAAAATTCAGCAGGAAGATTCACCTGTCTTGCATTCCATTACAACCCAACCGAGTGACGGACTGTACGGCGTGCTGCATGGTGCGCTGCACCACGTGGCCTGACCCGGCCAATCAGGAAGGCACCTTTTTGCGCCTCCATCTAAGCCTTTCAAGCTGCAATCCCCAAGTAGTGCTGCATATGACTAGTAGCACTTTAGAAATGATTAGTAGTAGCAGTAGTAGTGCTGTATTCGAAACACAAACAGAGCTGTGTACTGAGTGAACCCAAACTTTTCCCCAAAATGTGGTATCTGAGGTCTCAAACTGGACCCCCAAAACTGCAGCACACATCCATCTCAAACCTGGGTTGCTCGCTGACTCTCAACAAGGTCCGTTGTCAACAAGGCCCCAGTTATCCATGATTTAATCTTGGATGGGGCCGTGGACCTCGTATGCATCACAGAGACCTGGCTAGATGATCTGGCCGGTCCAGCTTTGGAGGATCTTGTTCCAGCTGGGTATGCTGTGCAGCATCAGCCCCGCATGGGCAGCCGGGGAGGTGGTGTAGCTATTGTTTTTAGGGAAGACTGGCCTGTTAGGAGGTATCCAGTGCGGGAGATTATGGGTGTAGAGG
>QEPC01000449.1:689008-733200 GCA_003113815.1 Sphenodon punctatus | reverse complement strand
CGGGGGGCCACGATGGAGAGGGCATTCTCGGTGGTGGGACCGCGGCTGTGGAACTCCCTTCCGGAGGAAGCTCGCCTGGCCCCAAGCCTTTTAACATTTCGGCAGAACTGTAAGACCTGGCTGTTTGCCCAGGCCTTTGGGAGGGAGGGTGGGGAGGGAGGATTTTAGTCCCCCCACCCATTTATTTATTTATTTATTTATGTCTGCTACTACTAATCTGTTTTATATTTTATATTTTATATTTGATTGTTTTAAAATGAATTTTAGTGTGTTTTTATTGTTGGAAGCCGCCCCGAGCTGCGTTGCAGGAGGGGTGGGGTATAAATCTGAAAAATAAATAAAATAAATAAAAATAAATAAACTTAGCTGCCTGCTTGGAGAGCTTGAAGTGAACCCTCCACATCAGCAGGGGCTGGTGCTGTCTCAGAACTGCAATCTCCAGCACTGTAGACTCAGTTCAGCTAGGGAGAAATGGTGAGTCCCCCGTAGCCTTATTTCCTGCCACTCCCCAAACCAGTGACCCCTCAACCAAGCAAATGACCTCCCTAAACCAACCCCGTGCCCTAGTCCACCTACCCAAGACAGTCACTTCTACTTTCCCCAGAACTAGCAAACCCTTTAAGCCAGTGACCCCCCCCCGACCTTTGTCCCATTCTCCACCAACCCAAGCCAATCACACACCCCAAGCCAACCCCATATCCCTTTCTCCTAAGCCAGCTGCATGCCTCACTCAGGCCAGTGATCCCCCTGAACTGAATGACGGATGAGACTTGTGCCCTATTTCTCCCTCCCCAAGCCAGCTACATTCCCAAGCCAGCCCTGAGTCAGACACAAGCCATGTTCCACTCACCTCAACCTAATAACATTTCCACCAAGCCAGCAGTATTCTCTGCCCTCCCCCAAACCAGTGCTCCCCTTATTTTATTGGTAGCAGACTTAGCAGCAGTTTCAGCTGCATTTTCCTTTCCTTATAGGCCTATTAGACTGGCAGATCCACATTGCACTTCTGTGCCAAAATGTGACTAGAGCTGAAACAAGTAGTGAGTTTTTTTACCCATGGGTAATACCTGATTTTCGGGTAACCCTTCAGCCACAAAGGACTATAACCACAAAGGAAATGAATACTTACCTACCTGTTTGGGGTTTAAAATGTGGGAGAAAAACTGTCTATGAATGCCTGCTAATTTTGTAAGTCAGCTGTTAGAGAAGGGCTTGGGAAAATAAAGAGCAGCATAGAACCTAGGACCCTTGCCACAGCTGTAACAAAGCAGAGCAACAGGGCCACACCAGAAGGTCCCTTTTAGGGCACTAACTGTAGACTCTTTATATGACCAATGTACAGTGCCCATCCTCATGACCAAAGTTGAAATGCTCAAAGTAGAAGGGGTTGCTCTGTTACTAGTTAGCTCTTCTGGTAGAGCTTTGGCAAACGTTAGTGGTTCAATGCTTCTATAGGCAAAGCAGCAGCATGGAAACATCAGAGAATAGACCAGCTGAAGGGGAAAACCCCTCTGTATTTTGTTTTTAATAAAGGAGTAGACCCTACTTTCACAGCTCAGGTTGCATCCTCACTCCATTAGGGTCAAATAGGAGCTGAGAGTTATTTTGTTAAACAAGTAAGGAAAGATGCATGCCCAGGGTGTCCATACACAGGCGTTCTTTACAGAGTTCCCTTCCCTGGCTCTTCCCCCTCCCTCCCTACCTCTGGCCCCCTCCCTACCTGCTGTACAGATGCAGCCATTACTGGCCCTGCTGCCATTGCCTGGTGACATGGGGCATTAGTGCTTAGTCCCTGCCCAACCGTGTCACAATGGGTGTAATGTCACCCATGACATACGGGGCCACAGACAGACACATCCTCCCCAGAAGGTGTTTCCTTTACCTATAGGTAAAGAATGCATGAAAAGGTAACAGGAAGGAAACACAATGAAGGATAGAACCCCTAGAACTTCAAAGGGTACTAAAATTTGTACCTGCTGGTTATGCCTTCATGTTTGGGCACCTGACGGGCTACCCGAAAACCAATCGAGTTCCTGATGCTCCAAAATGTGAGCATTTCAAAGAGAAACTGACAAGCTCAGCAGTTCCATCTGGGGCTCATCACTGGGCATTTTTACACACACAAAGTGCTGATCTTTCAATCATCTGGGTTTACAAGTCCACAAGTAAGTTCCAGATACATTCTTCACTCACACACACACACACTTCCCTGAGGCAGTTCCTGGATGCATTCTTCACACACAAACGCTGCCCTGAGGCAGTTTAAAGTAGTCACAGCTGTAGATGTGACAGGCTGCCATGGAAACCAAGTGACTACAGCTGCCTGGAGCAAAGCAGTTTACCAGAACCACCTTTTACACACAAAGGTTCTGTGAGAAGTTCTATGCAGAAGTTCAAAGAGCCGGATGTTTAAGATGTGGGTGAGTGATTTAGACACACAAAGTTCAGGATGTAAGAGCAAACATGCAGGAGAAATGTGTGTGTAAAAACACCCACGTTGAAAGGCTGGCCAGCCCCCCCAGCAGCACCTCTCAGTATAGGAGGCACTAGTGTGCCTCATATATCCCAAATTATGGATTATGGCAAGAGTCTTGTAACAAACTCATGTGGGAGGATCTGAAGAGGCAGGCTGTAGAATTAACTCAGGCCTGTCTTATATTTTCATGTCCACACCAATGTGCAATGCACATGCAACCTTTAGTCAACTCTGAAATCTCCCTGCCCACAGTTCAAAGGAAGGAATTGCCATAGAACTACAGCTGAAATAGGTACTAATTTAGTACCCATGGGTAATAAATAAAATAAATAATAAATAATAATTTTATTTATATAGCAGCACACACACACACACACCCTCCTTACATGGCACTGGGAGTGCTTCCCAAAAAGTTAAAAACCATATAACAGTTTAAAATAATATAAAACAATTTAAAACTATTCAAACAAATATAAAAATTTTAAAATGAGGCAGGCAAAAAGGGAGGGCAAAGTGCATTGAGGTTACCACCAGTGGATCCTAAAAGCTCCTAGGTAAATACATTTTCAGGTGCTTTTTAAAGGTAAGGATGGAAGAACTGAGAAGAGTATCCAGAGGGAGGGAGTTCCACACCGAGGGACTCGCCACAGCAAAGGCCTGTTCGTCTGCTGACTTCAGACGCAATGGCGGAACCCCAAAACAGTGGGTGGTTCCTGAATGCAGATACCCATCATTGTGAGGTTCCAGAAGTAGGTCTCATATATAGCCAGGACCTAAAGCTTTCAGGGCCCTAAAAACCAGCAGCACAATCTTAAACTCAGTCTATCGGATACCTTATCAGGCACCTGTCCATTTCAATAAGTTTATTTCATTAAAATAACAAAGTGACCAGAATTTTACTTTCCAGAACCAGAAAGTTCATTTTCTGGGATGGAAAACCCATAAATAAGGCTGCATTCACACCTGACGGCAGCAGCAGCTTTGAAATTAACACGAGGCAAAGACGCAACAGAGAGAGGAGCTGGATGCTGGAAGTAGCGCCGGTAAAAACAGGGTTCTTCTGCAACGTTGCTTGAGGATGACAGGGCAGGATTTTCACCCTGTCATCTGCGAGTAACATCGCGGCAGAACCCCTTCACACCAGCGCTACTTCCAGAATCCGGTTCCTCCCTCTGCCACATTTTTGCCTTATGTCAATTTGAAAGACGCATCACCATCAAGTGCAAATGCAGCCCAAGAGTTTTTAAAAGAAACATTTAGGGGGGTAGGGGGCGACAAGGGTAAAAAAAAAAAATTGAACCAGAAATAATTTTCTAGGACTGGAAGTTGCCCCAAAATTATTGGAACTTGAAGGGAACCCAATAAACTGATGTGGGGAGTCAAATATCAGCAAAAATGAAAAAAAAAAAGATCGGTGCCAGAATTCAACATTCCCAAACAGGAAGTCGACATTTTAGGATTATCAGATATCCGATAGGGTTGCAATTGGGTACTGCATGATACCCAATCATTACTGGGTTGAATCAGGAACTGGAAATTTGACAGGTTACCCTATTTTGAGAGTATCCTTTTTCAGCTTCACATAACCACTAAGCGTTCTGGAAATGCATAGATGACCGCAAGTGAGGATCTGGGCTGCATGTGTTCTGTCATTTAAAATGCCCTTGAAGCATACTTAATTCTGTCACTACCTCAATAACTGTATTTCCACTCTGCAGGCAGTGCCTCTTACTAGTAACCTTCTACTCAAGCACCCAGTGTGAGTTTTTACAGCCAAATTCAAGCTTTAAATGTCACTGACTACATTGAAGATAATTGTTGGCAATGACTGGATAGAAAAAAAACACAACAACTCCCACTTTGTGTTTGAATAAAATGATCCTGGACCATTTAGCAGTGTCCTGGGAGAGATGGGGTGTCAGGGTGACATAACCAGGTCAGTCTAATGACAGCAAGAGTTTAATTTTAACGTTTAAAAGTTTGATCACAGGCATGAGTTTTTATAGGCATTTTGTACCAAATGAAGAAGTATGACTAAGTTTCACCTTCTGCCAGCTTGTCTTCCTTAATATATACTTATCAAGACAGCAAATGCCTCTTAAATTCCAGAAAATCCAGGGACTGGGGAACATCCAAGTATGGATAATTGAAAAGTGACCTAGTTTTAAGTGGGCTTTGTGACCATCAGATACACAGTACAAACGGCTACCCCTCTGTTTCTGACCATGAGCTGTTCTGCAGAAAGATTGCTATCCTTGGAGAAAAGAAATATAACATAACCAAATTCTTTTAAAATACTGTGTCTAAGGGAGTTTACTGTGCATCCACAAACGTTAAATCAAATCTTATTTTGTTATGATAATATCTATAATTGGGACTGATTTCCAGTTAAACTGAGGGACTTTTATTCCTCTCTGGCATTGTAACATGGGAATAAAATAGATTTACATCCACTTTAAAGTCTGCTTCCATTGTCATGGTAGGGTAAAGTGACCTGATTGTAACTTGAGTAGTCAGGCTAATTGTGACAATAATGCCACATCATTGGGCTCCTTAAAGAACCTTTTCTCTGAGACTCTCATATTGAGATCTGAGAATTGAGAATCTCATATAGTACAATATTGAGAATCTTATATTTCATATATTACAATACAAAATACATTCTGGTGGCCTGCTTTTCCCCATATGACTTGGACCCCACCAGCAATGTTTTAACATGCTGCCAGATGTTATCCCGGGATAGCTCCGGGGTGGGTAGTAGGGATGGGCGAATGCGGTTCAGAAGTTCAGACCAAACTCGGTCTGTTTGGTCGACCGAACCGAACTTCCGAACTGAACTCGAATTTCAAACCAAACCAAACCGAATTTCCGAACTCGAATTTCAAACCAAACTGAACCGAACCAAATTTCCAAAATCTGTTCTGTTCGCCCATCCCTAGTGGTAGGCAGCGAGCCTGGGCTGCATCCTCAGAAAATCTCCGAGAACACAGCCCATGCTAAGGGCCACCCATGTGAGCCAACACGGGCCAGGGTAGGCTAGCACATCTGTTCAACCCCACCATACCCACCTCAAGGCAGGGTCTTCCATGACCAAGTGCCATGGCTGGTCATCATGGGAGAGGGCAGGAGCTGAGAGCAGGGCACAGGCAGTGCCAGCTGTCAACAAACTTGTTTAGCTCACCACCCTACCCAGGGTGTGCGGGTGGTGGGACAGCTCTCCAGCTGTGGGCATGTTTGTTCGGTACCCCTCCCTTACCCAGACTGTGTCAGCTGCGGTTTCCGTCCACACATCTGTTTTTACCCCAAGTGTCATGCCCATTGTGCAGAAGGAAAACTTCCCCAAGTTTCAAAGGGTATTCATTAGGTTCACCCATCATTCATTAGGTTAACCCAAGAAACTAACTGAGAATGTAATGTTCAGTGAAATTAATGCAGTTCAGTACAGAAGAATTCAACTTGGGAATTGCTATACTGGATAAGACATTTCCAGTGATGTGCCCTGTCCCTGTCATTGGCCATCACAGCAAGCAAATGTGGGTTAATCTTTTCTCCCTTATTATCTTGACCAGAGCTGAAATTGGTGTCTTCAAAAATGGTTACACCTGTCAAATTTCTGGTACCTGAATCAACCCCAAAATTTCAGATACTAATCTGATGCATGTTTTGGAGCTCAGTCTCGAGTTATGGGGTCATCTGCAGAAAGACCCCACTTGCGATTGCAATCCATAGTTTGGAAACTGACCTTAAAGGGTAGTTTTTGCTCAGATAATTTTGCTCAAAGAAATTCAAAATGTAAAAAATGTGGTAAATTAGAGGGATAGGTATGTACAGATATTAATATCAGACTAACACTGATCTATTATCAAAATTGTGTGAGTGTGTGAAAGATACTTTCATACACTTGAAATAACCAACCAGATGAAAGTTCTCACTCCTGCAGGCTCTGTGATGTGTGGGAAATGCGTGATAGGAAGGACAAATGTGTAAGTGTCACACAAATTATGTGATGACACTTGGCAGGACTTCATTCTGCTTCATTCTGGGCCTCTTCTATTCCAAGAGCTGGAAGACTAATCTGCTAATGGAAGACAGTGGGGAAGAACCAAAGTATTATGGAAAATACCGTATTTAGATGATAACTTGAGGGTGTAATGTTTATTACTACTATTTATTATTCAATGTTGTTCTTAGACTACTACTAGCAGCTACCAGGCATTTCCATAAAAAGTTCAAATCCATCATTTACTTAAATATTAAAGTCCTAATGCCAGAGCCTAGAGAAATGTTGGCAGCTTGGTTCTTAGAAATGAAACCAGAAAAAACTAAAATATAAAACTAAGCAAAGTAATGATGACCCCATCCTGAGTTAAATCAATTCTAAAGACAAAGGCTGGGATGCATCTCTAATACAGATTACTGCTTTCAAAAGATGAAGGTGCTGATTTTTCAGAATGTGTAGGCTGGGGTTGAGTTGACTTCTCACCTGATTCAGGTACAGGATTCTGGATGAGATTAAACAGCACTGAAGTCTCATTCTTGCAAGATTTCTGTCACTAACCCAAGTCTGATCCAGTTTCAGATCCAGCACAAAAAGGAAACCATAGGATCCAAAAATCCATTCACATCTAAATGGGACAACGGGTCTCCTCCGCCCCTTCCCCATCCAAGGATCTCCCTGAGCATCACAAAATATTTCACATGCTACTTTTCCTCACTGAAATCTAGTACAGTAATTTCCACCCTTGTTTTCCATGGGGGAAAAAGGCTTAGGTGGGCATTCTGTATGTGTCTGGGTGTTTTTGTGCCCCTTAATTTATCTTCAGGGCCAATCTCAACAAATTTGCTAGGGGATCAAAAGGTTCAACAGGCAACTCAAAACTCCATAACAGATTAACCTAGAAGGAAGATATGCCCCTTTTGTACACTAAAAATTCCCACTTGTTTGTATTGAGCATTGCCCACCCTTCCCTAAATATAGCAGTCCCCACACAGTGTCCATGTGACCCAATTTTAGGCTTAAATGTAATCTCGTAACCACATACAGCAACAGGACAAGCAAAACATACCAAATAACGGTCAGGATCATGATCCCATCTGCAAGTGGGTCTGCAGGCTAATGTCAGCTAAATATGGCAAACAGGCAAAGATCCTAAAGGTAAATAGGGCCCCCAAAGGTTTGTTGGAGAGCTGGTAATTTTTGAGATGCAAATAACACATTGTCTCCCTTTAAGGAAATCAGTCTCCACTAATTCAGGTATTTTGTGCCGAGAACTATTTTATTTATTTATTTTAATGTGTATCCCATCCTCCCCAGAGGCTCAGGGTGGCTCAAAAAACATAAAGACATTTTAAACGAATACAAAAGCCTTAAACTCCCCACAAAACCCACCCAATACCAGCTCCCCACCCAACCCCCTCTCACATCCATATCCCCAAACCACCCCAGTCCCCTATCCCTGCCTGTCAAATGTCTTTTCAAATAAAAAGGTCTTACACGGCCTCCAGAAGATACTCGGTTTTGAGCTCAAATGAACCTCCAAGGGAAGGGAGTTAAAAAGCATTGGGGCAGCAACAGAGAATGCCCCCCTGCAAGCCCGTAATTTGAACAAAGTTAACAGATGGTACCCACAGGGAAACACTCCCAACCAATCACAGGGGCAACAATGAGGGATGTCAGGATGGGCGGTCATTCAGATATGTGGGGTCCAGAAAGTTCAGGGCTTTAAAGGTCAAAACCAGCACCTTGAATTGTGCCTGGAAAGATATAGGGAACCAGTGCAGACTCCAGAGCACTGGTGTAATGTGCTCCCATTGACTTGTCCCTGAAAGGAGGCAAGCCACCACATTATCCACCAATTACAGCTTCCAAACAGTCATCAAGGGCAGGCCAATGTAGATTGCATTGCAGTAATCTAGCCTCAAGGTGATGAAAGCATGAATGACAGTGGCCAGATCTGACTCAGAAGTAAAAGGCTACCACAACCTCCTCACTAGATGCAGTTGGTGAAAAATGCTCCTGGCCACCGCCGCAACCTGACAATCCAGGTGCAGCAAGGGGTCCAGAAGCACTCCAAGGTTGTGACCCTGATTAACCAGAGGGGGCTGGATTTCATCAACAACAGGAGTCCCAATTCCCTCCAGGTTACAAGACCGGCCAACTATCATTACTTTGGTATTTTCTGGATTGGATCCTTGCCTGTCATTTCAATCAGTTCATCTGCATCTGCATCCAGTCCCCAACAGCAGCAGCCAGGCACCGGGTAAGCATCAAGACTGCACAGCCTGGGTTGGATGAAAAGGAGGCGAGGTAGAGCTGAGTGTCATCAGCATACTGATGGCACTTCAACCTAAACCTCCAAATGACCTCACCCAGTGGCCTCATATACACATTGATCAAGAGGGGAGACAGAATAGAACCCTCGGGGACCCCACAAGGAAGGTCTTGAGAGGATGAGGAGCAATCACCCATCACTACCCTCTGTGATCTCCCCGACAGGAAGGAGCAGAACCACTCAAGAGTGGTCCTGCGCACCCTCGTCAGGTCCCGAAGTCATGTCAACAACACCTTGTGATCAACTGTATCAAAGGCTGCTGAAAGATCTAACAGGATCAATAAGATAGAGTTTCCCTTGTCAATCTCCAGAAGCAGATCGACCCAGGTCACAAGCGCAATATCCGTGTCATACCCAGGACGAAAGCCCAGTTGAAATTGGTCCAGGAATCTGATGACATTGGTCATTTCTAAATGAACCACGGTGGGTGGGGGGATGGATGTGTGACCATGGTGGGTGGAGGTGGGTGTCCTCCTGTTCCCATGGGCACACACTCATCTGCACCCACGGTGCATCGGGTGTTGGAGCCCATGCGTGGGTGATGGGTGAAGATGGCTGGAGGTGGGTGTAGCGTAGGAGCACACCCACACACCCACCGACAGCATTCACACAGGCGCTTCAACCCATCTCTATACAGCAAAACTCTGTGGAGATGGGTGGGGGTGTCTTACCTGGAAAGGGCCATTGAGATGAGCCTTGAGCTTTTGGGCAGCTACCTGTTCAATAACTTTCCATAAAAGAGAAGATTAGAGACAGGTCAGTAGCTGGCAGGGGAGTCAGTGTCCAGAGATTGCTTCTTAAGCAGGGGCCAGACAACCACACTTTTAAGGGTGTTCAACACCCTACCAAAGGAGGTGTTGACAACCCCACCCAGCAACGGCCCCAGTGTCTCCCGGATGGCTTGTTTCAAGCCAGGACAGGCAAAGATCCAATGCACAACTACTTGCTCTCATTGTGCCTGGCAAGCAGTTCAGGCTTCAATCTGTGGGCGATACTGATTGAAACTGATCCAGATAAACATGACAAGAGTGAGCTACCATAACCCCAAAAGGACTCTGATTTTCTTTCTTTGATATCTGAATGAATCCTAACTGAATAATGCCTTTTTTAAAAATCCTTTTTTTTTTTTTTGCTAAGGCAGTTTTACTTATTGAGACCTGCTCTTGGAACCTTACTCTACGGGCCATTTGCTGTCAGACATCAGCTGGTATTTAGCAATCCCAACATTGCACCTTATGAAAGCAGACAACCAGGCCTTTTTTTGGGGGGGGGGCTCAGTGTGGAAATCACTCCCTCTAGATGTTCATCCCAGTTCCTCCCTCCTTGCCTTCAAAAAGGGCCTGAAGACATTTCTATTCTAGAGGATCTACTCCTGGTTCACCTTAATGTACTCCCCCACCCCCTTTTAAATTGTTTAAAATGAATTTTATATGGAACTTAGTGGATTTATGGTGTTTTATTGCACTCATGTTGTGAAGCTTCTAATGCATCATTTGTCAGGGTGCACTATACAAATGAAATTAGTATTATTTAATTTTTTATCCTCATTGTCATCCATGTTTACCAGTGCTTTAGCCTGCCTCCTTTTCAGGCAGGGAACTATCAGCCTCGTCTTCCATTTGGAAATTTTCCTGAGTGCGAGATTTTAAATACTTATTTCAAAGGCAAGAGTTTTCCCCAGAGGAAGATCAGATTTCTCCCCCCTTTCACAGTGATTGGCATACTTCAATAAGTGAAGACGGCCAGGAGCCAGCAGTTAAGGAAGTTTCACTTTTAGAAAATAAATGGAAAGGATATTTCTCAAAAAGAAGAACCAGCACCAAGGGAATTATTGAGAAGCCAGAGAACACAGCAGGGATTCTAATTCTGACCACCTGGCAAGGCAGGCAGTTTAACCTGCAAAATTTTAGACAGCTGCCACTCAAAAATTCAGGTAGTATTAATCACACCAAATTAGGAAGGTGTAAGCAATCAAGAAGTCACTTAATGAAAGAAATCACCACAGAAGCTCATCTGTAGTATTAATTGACTATGCCATGCATTTGGACATGGTAATCGAGAGGCATGTGCTTGGGAATTTGGGGACCCAGCAATGAATTGAGTGGGTGTAAAAACAAGTCCAGCTTCATGTTTTTATCATTGTATTAAAGGTGTGCATCACCCAGCGAATTCTCTACATGTCCCATGGTTTTGGCATAGGACTGGTTTGATTCCTTGTTTAGTGTAAAGATAACACTTCACTGAATTCTCCCAACTATATGCATTATTTTTCTTTTCGTTTTCATTCCCACCGCATCCTTTAAGGCACAAGGAAGCTTACAATAAAAATAAAGTGCAGAATGTCATTTAGTTAATAAATACAGCCGATAACATAACCTGCAGATACCACCCACCTCACGAAAAATACCCCCAAACCTGTGTCCTCCAGTCATGGCCTTTCTACCCCACCTACCAAACCTCAAGCTTCCACTGTTCCCTCTCCTATCCCATCCCCTTAACAAGCTAGTTACAAAACATCAAATGTTAACTTTAAATGACTCTAAATAGAAATCATGAAAACAATCTTATGAAAATACAAATATAAAATTCCAGTCCTTCACATCACAACCACTCCTACTCTTCTGGCTCTTACCAATAGGAGAACCTTCCTCTCATGTTCATACTAAAGTGAAGTGATGGTGTCTATGAGATTCTTTGTTAAATCTGGACACCACAATAAAGATTAGGGACTCATGTCCACTGAATTTTCCCCAATTGGCAATATTGTGGAAAATGCAGTGAAAATTGGTCCCTGAAAGAGTTATTGAGAGTTAATATATCAAGTTTAGAATTGGAAACACTGAACACAAGACAGCTCAACTGATTCCATCACATTATCTTAAATTATTTCCCATTATTGGAATTCAGTCACTCATGTAGAAGGACCTAAAATCTTGGTAAAACCCTTAAGAAATATCTAACTTCCTTGAGTTCTGTGTCAAGATTCTTTCTTAAGAATCTTGCTTGTGGCATACTGCAAGGTTTGATTGTGTCTCCACTTTTATTTAAAACATCTTTATGCAACCCCTGGGTGAGGTCATGAGACGGTTTGGTGTGTGCTGCCACCAGTATGCTGATGACACCCACCTTTAGGGATGGGCGAACGTGGTTCGGAAGTTTGGAGTTCAGATCAAACTCGACCAGTTCGGTTGATCAAACCCAACCGAATTTCTGAACTCGGCTCTGTTCGCCCATCCCTAAAAGATAATATTCCATTTAGTTCAATGGGGTTTGAATTTATGAACTTTGTTCGGGAGTTCGGACCAAACTCAAATAGTTCGGTTGACCAAACTGAACTTCTGAACTAAATTTCCAAACTCTGCTCTGTTCGCCCATCCCTACCCACCTTTACCTCTTTTTTTCAATGAACCCAGGTCCTGCAGCAGTGAGTGACTGGATGAGGCTGAGCAAACTGAAGCTGAATCCTAATAAGACGGAGGTGATGTTGATGGGTAGGGCCGCGGAGGTGATGGCTCCCCTTATTGAGTGTATCTGCCCCCTGCTGGCTTTGTAGGTGTGGAATTGGGGGGCTCTGTTGGACCCTGGCCTCTGCCGGGATTGTCAGATGGAGGTGGTAGTAAAGGGAGCCTTTCACCAATTACATCTTGTGCAGAGGATCCAGCAATATGTTTCAACCTCTGACCTGACCACCCTCATCCATGAATTCATCACCTCAAGGCTGGATTACTGCAACATGCTCTACATGGGGCCGCCGTTTGTGATGACTCAGGAGTTGCAGCTGGAGAAGAATGCAGCATCCCGTCGCCGGATGGGGACGGGCTGTAGGGAGCACATTATACCAGTGCTCCAGGCTCTGCACTGACTGCCTATAACATTCCGGGACTGATTCAAGGTGCTGGTTTTGACCTTTAAAGCCCTACATGGTCTGGGCCCCTCTTATCCAAGAGACCGCCTCACTCCCCGGGCCATGGAGCGACCTCTGCAGCCTACTGAGAGAGCCTTCTTGGAGGTCCCCTGGGAAAACTGTGGGTCCATGATGGAGAGGGCATTTTCAGTGGCTGCACCACGGCTGTGGAACTCCCTCCCAGAGGAAATTCACCTGGCTCCCAGCCTGTTGGTCTTTCGTCAGGCCTGTAAGACCTGGCTGTTTGTCCAGACCTTTGGGGGAGGGGAGAATAAGGGTGGGGTTTTTACCCATGGTTTTAGCTCTTTGTTGGTATTTTTATTGTTTTTATGTATTGCTTTTATATATGGTTTTAAATATTTTGTGAGCCACCCTGAGCTGCCGTAGGGCTGGAGGGAGTGTGATACAAATAATTGAATAAATAAATAAATAAATAAATAAATAACCTAACATCTTCATCACTGTCGTTCACATTTGTTTGGATCATAAGTTGTAGAAAGAAGTTGGATCCCAGCCCTGAACAGTTTGGGATCAGGCAAGCAAACTGTGTTCTTTCTGAGTTGTGCACCATCACCAGCAGTAAAGATTCTGTGAACCAAAAGATATAATCAGTTACATCACACCAAATAATTTGAAGAATTGCCCAGGTGATAGCTGCAAATAGGGCTTAGGGTGGAATGAGAAATGATAACATGCGTCCTCGGTGCCTTAACTCTAGTAAGATTGGAGCTGAAACAAGTAGTAGGTTTAGTATTCAGATATTTTTGGGTAACCCTTTGAGTACACAAACACCATTCACAACCAACAATGGGTACGACTTCCTGCTCTTTTGCTTCGCTGCTAAAACATTTCATTTCAAAGAAAACATTAAAAAATAAAAATTGTAATACTGCAGTGAGATCACTGAAGATTACTAGTCAGGCTCATTAACTGCTCATTTTAATTGTAAGAGAAATTCTTCTGCTTTTCCGAGGTTATTCTTTACATCCCATTTCATTGAATAATATTTTTCAGCTCCCTGCTCTCCAGCTGAAAACAATCTGCTGGAAAATGTTGACAATTACACAGGACTGTTTTCAGTGTTACTATTAAAGCCGTGTCAGTGCTTCCTTTAATGAGATCCTCTATTCCAGAATGTGAAGGTTTATGTAAACTGTGAAAGAGAAGAAATATATTATTAATTATTATTATTATTATTAATTTCAATTTTTTCACACAATGGTATTACACATTGTCAGGCATTTTAAAAATTTGACGGCCCATGCTCTACTAACTGGGAAAACATTCATGTAGGAACTGGATAATACAGTGTGCTGAAACTTGCAAAAATTAATATAAAACTTTCTATTAGTGCAAGTGTAACTATTTTCAGGACGAGGCCCAAGGGGCCAGATAAGTCTGTGTGGGGAGCAAGGAGTGGCATGGATCATACCCTTAGGCACCTATATGACTGAAAAGTCAATGGAGGATGGCTAATAGACTAGACGAGAGCAAGTGTTCCCATTCCGAAAGGAAATATTGACCTTTCAGGAGTGCTTGAGAGTGCCTGTCGGTGCTTCATCAGTTTCCAGTAATTTCACACTTCTGACCATTTTTATTTATTTATTTTTGTAATTTTTGTCACTTTCTGGGACTTTTTTGCCACTTTGGGGGAATTTTATGACAGTTTTACAGCACTTTTATGGCAATTTCCAGCACTTCCCTGGTGCTTTCCCATCAGGTTTCTGTCTCCACAGCCTCAGGTGGTGCACAGGGGCACACATCGGGTTTTGGACCAATCTGTGACAGCCCTGTTCAACTTGGAAAAAAATAAATAAATAAATAGCAAATGGCAAAAACAAAAGCCAGTAAGTTTCCATGTTGCGCAAATGTTTACAAACACCCTGCTTCCTTTTTTGTTTCAGGTTGAATGGCTAATTGACTTAAGCAGGGTATGGCTGAAATCTCAATGGGCCTCCCTCATCCATGCCTTCGTCACCTCGAGGCTGGACTACTGTAACGCGCTCTACGTGGGGCTTCCCTTGTGCCTGGTCCAGAGGCTGCAGCTAGGGGCAAGACTCAGAATAAAAGGCTGAAGCTGAAACCACCTAACCACCAGGGAGATGGCTCCCTGCACCATTGAGGTTGGTGGGAAGAAGGTCAGGGCTGGCTGGATAGGAGCCAGGATGTTGAGCATCACAGGAGAAACTGGAGAGCACAAAGAGTAAAAGAGATTAGAAGAGCCAGGACCTTCAGGACAAAGGGAGTAGAGGCAGAAGTTGGGAGCCCAGGAAAGAAAACTTCCCTGAAAAGGACTGTGGAAAAGGAGGGGATGTGCTAATAAAGAAAAGATGGTTGAGTTTATGCTGGGATTCTAGCTTTTGTGTGGATGCTGTAAACAACATGAGACTGCAGAGAAATCCAGTGGGAGCCTGGCACAGCACATAAGGGTCTGGAGAAGAGCTGAAACTGGCAGCAAAGTAAATGCTTGCTTTTTTTGGCGCAATTTTGAGCCGAGTGTAGTCGACCTGGACAACATTCATCACATCTGAGAAACTGATTTCCCACAACTTAATTTTTTCATTGCTTTTGGGGGAGGGTGTGCGTGTTGGTTTTCACCCGGAACAATGAAAACATGTGAGGTAAAAACAGGAGATGAGATTAATGAAACAAAAGAAATGAAAGTGACAAACACATGAATGACAGAAAAAGAAAAATACAGGTAATCAAACGAAGATCAGACAGATGGTGTTCGTTACCTGGTTCATTCCTTTTGGATCAGATCATTCAGATTCAATGGGTTTGCTCATTATATAGTTATATATTTAGCTCCTGTCTTGAGTCTGAAAAAGCACACTATGCAAGCAGGTTTTAGTACAGCGAGCACAGATTCCCTTGTGGAGGGAATATCATGACCAGAAGGTTCTGCAGCTCAGCAGTTGCTCACTGCCAGATGTTCAACATCACAGTTAGAGAATTTTCTACCCAAGGTTCAGTGTTGCGGTTGAGGACCTCAAGATTTCCTATGCTGTCATGTAGCAGCCTGTTGGAAAAGTACAGGAGCCAGCAAAAGCGCAGTTGTGCCTGCTTTGAGCTGTTTGGTAGGGATGTGTGAACAGAACGAGGTTCAGATGTTCGGCCCGAAAACTTAGTTCAGGTTCATGGGTTCGGTCCCGCGGAGTTTGGACCCCCCTGAACGTTCAGAAAATTTGGCCACCTGGAGGCTTGGGGCACTCCAGGGGTGCCCGTGGGGGCATGGCAGGCCGTTGGAGAGACAGCAGCAGAGACCGGGAAGGCTTGGGGCTTGGCACCCTGGGTTGCCCGGGCAGGCAGGCTCAGTGCTTGGCCCCTGAAGGTGCCCATGGCAGGCCATTGGAGACCCAGCAGCAGCAGCAGAGACCGAGAAGTCTTTGTGCTTGGCACCCCGGCTTTCCTGGGCAGGCAGGCTTGCCGTTTGGCCCTGGGGGTGCCCGTGGAGGCATGGCTGGCCATCTGAGACCCAGCGGCAGCAGAAGCAGCAGAGGCCAGGAAGGCTTGGGGCTTGGTGACTGGCCTGGCTGGCACCCCTACTTGGCCAGGAATTGGCCAAGGAATTGGCCTATGTCCTGGGGTCTGTGAGGGCCACATGTTGTGAACTTGATCCGTGCCCATCCTGGTTAGTAAAAGCTTCAAGGGAGAAGTTGGGGACAGTGCTGGCGAGGGTAGTGAATGCGTCCTTGCAGCAGGGGAGGCTGTCACCCTACCTCAAGGAGGCTGTGGTACGCCCCCTGCTGAAAAAACCATCTTTGGACATGGATGCGCTCGCCAGTTACTGACCTGTCTCTAACCTTCCCTTTTTAGGGAAGTGCAGTGGCACTCCAGCTCCAGGCGCATCTGGACAGCATTTTCCTAGACCCTTTTCAATCTGGGTTCCGCTCCGGCTATGGCACTGAGATGGCGTTGATGGCCTTGGTAGACGACCTCCGCCGGGAGATGGATGCAGGATGTTCAACACTTCTTATCCTGCTAAATCTCTCGGCCGCTTTTGATACTGTGGACCATGGGCTGCTGTTGAGGCGACTGCGTGACCTGGGGGGTCTGGATGGGACTGTTCTTGAATGGTTCCGTTCATTCCTCTAGGGGAGAAGCCAGCGGGTGGTGATGGGGGAAGAGACATCATGCCCCCGCGCATTATCATGAGGCATTCCACAGGGTTATATACTGTCTCCATTATTATTTAACATCTATATGAAGCCCTTGGGGGAGGTCGTGAGAGGATTCGGGGTGTGGTGTCACCAGTATGTTGATGATACTAAGCTATACCTCTCCTTTTCAACTGACCCAAACCCTGCTGTCTCGTTGCTATCCCAATTTTTGGAGACCATGGCGGAATGGATGTGGCTGAGCAGACTGAAACTCAACCCCAATAAGATGGAGGTGATGTTGGTGGGGAGAGCGAAGGAGGTAGTGGCCCCCCTAGTTGAGGGGGTTCACCCTCCTATAGTTCAGCAGGTTCAGAGCTTGGAGGTGATACTGGACGCAGACCTCCACCTGGAGCGGCAGGTGGAGGCAGTCGCTAAGGCTGCCTTCCACCAGCTGTAACTGGTGCGTAGGTTGCGTCCATACGTCTCTGGCCCGGACCTGGCCTCCCTCATCCATGCCTTCTTCACCTCGAGGCTGGACTACTGTAACACGCTCTATGTGGGGCTTCCCTTGTACCTGGTACAAAGGCTGCAGCTAGTGAAGAATGAGGCGGCTAGTCTCCTTATGGGAACGGGCCATCGGGAGCATATTACACCTGTGCTCCGAGCTCTGCACTGGTTGCCGATAGCATGCCGAGCCAGGTTCAAGGTTTTGGTGTTGACCTATAAAGCCCTACACGGTCTGAGTCCCTCATACCTCAGGGATCACCTTGCCCTCCATGCCCCAGAGTGGCTCCTTAGGTCTGCCAGGGGTGCCTTCTTGGAGGTCCCCCGTGTTAAGCGGGGGGTCACAATGGAGAGGGCATTCTCAGTGGCCGATCCACACCTTTGGAACTCCCTTCCGGAGGAAGCTGGCCTGGCCCCTAGCCTGTTGACATTCCAGTGAATTTGCAAAACCTGGCTGTTTTCCCAGGTCTTTGGGAAGGGTGGGAGGGTAGGGTGAGGTTTTTTTTAGCTACCCCACCTGATTGTGATTTGTTATTTATGTAGCCCTGTTTTAATATTTTAATATTATTGTTGAAATATTTTAAATTGTTTTATTGTTTTTACTTGTTGGAAGCTGCCCATGGCTGCTTTGCAGGAGGGGCAGGGTATAAATTTATTAAATAAAATAAATAAATAAAATTGCAGGCTGCCAGGCATCGGCGAAGCAGCAGCAGAGGCCCGGCCAGGGCTTGGTGGCTGGCACCCCTATTTGGTTGGCCATTGCAGGCTTCCAGGCATTGGCAGAGCAGTGGCAGAGGCCCAGCCAGGGCTTGGTGGCTGGCACCCTACTTGGCCGGGCGTTGCTCTCTGCCAAGCATTGGAGGAGCAGCTGCAGAGGCCCGGCCAGGGCTTGGTGCTGGCCCCCTTATTGGCCGGGCATTGCAGGCTGCCTGGATTTTTGGCAAGCACTCTGTGTGTGGCCATGAGTGGGTCCTATTTATGACACCTGCCACCTTTGCGTTATGTGGTATGACCAGTATGGCACCCCTACTGGGCCTGGCATTGCAGGCTACCAGGCATCAGTGGAGCTATTCGGCTTGCCTCACTTGAAACACTCTGGATTTTCACCAAGTGCTCTGTGCGTGACCATGATTGGGTGCTCTGTGTACATGGCCATGAATAGGTGCTCTGTATTATGGCACCTGCCACCTATGCATTATGCGGTATTACCAGTATGGCATCCCTTCTTGGCTGGGCATTGCAGGCTGACAGGCATCAGCGGAGCAGCGGCAGAGGCCCAGCCAGGCCCTGGTGGCTGGCACCCCTACTCTGCCAGGTGTTGCAGGATGCCAGGTATCAGTGGAGCAGCAGCAGAGGCCTGACTAGGGCTTGGTGGCTGGCACCCCTACTCGTCCAGGCATTGCAGGCTGCCAGACATCGGTGGCAGCCTGACTCAGGGTGGTGCACAAGGGCAGTTTAAACTGGGGGGCCAGGAAGCTAATCAGGCACCTAAACCCCATGTCCCTAACCACTGAGAAGGGCTGCCCATTGAACGCAATCATTTCCCACAACATGTGCGTGGCTTTCCATTGAAAGTCATGCCGCCCTCCACATCCTGCAGCTGCTGATGGACTTGGCAGCTGCCCCCAACCCAGCTCCTCCATGGTGCACTGACACTTCTGGGCCTTAACTGGCTGCTGCTGCTGCTACTGCTACTCCTCTCTCTCTGATGCCATTGCCCAGGGATCGGGCCCTGCCTCTAGGAGCCGGGGTGGGATCCACCAGCCCTGGACTGCTGGAGATCACATGAATAATGGGGGACATTGGTGGCCCATGATAAACATCCGACCCTGAAGCACCTGTACCTGCTGCTGCAGCAGAGACAGCCACAGTCTCCTGGACTGCAGGACTTCCAGTGCCCTGCATGTCAGTGGAGGACGCTGGCAGGAGGCAACACCAAACCACACCCCTAGTGCCATGCTGGCTAGGAAGGCAGGCTGAGGCAGGGTTCAAGGTTTGCCCACAGGGCAGGCAGACAGGCACTTTGGCATGAGCATTGGAAGGCAGGCTGAGGCAGGGTTCGAGCTTGGCAACCAGGGCAGGCAGACAGGCATCATGGCATGAGAGGCAGTAGGGAAGGCAAGCTGAGGCAGGGTTTGAGCTTTGCCCACAGGGGGGGCAGACAGGCACTTTGGCATGAGCAGAAGGCAGGCTGAGGCAGGGTATAACACTTAAATCTATCTAATCTAAATAAATGAACCTATGGAGGTAAATGTGTGGAAATGGGTGAAATAGGAAGAGGATGGCAATGGATTGGGAGGAACACAAACTGCTGGGAGAGGGAGACTTCTGAAAACTCCTGCTGACAGGATCAGTGGCTAGCTCAGAATGAATTGGAAGGGGGGAGGGCAATGACTTGTTACTTGCTGTGCCCGCCTTATCCCAAGTCCCATTGGCTCTGTGAAGCCAAGCCTGTGGCCAATTGCAGACTGCGAAGCCAGTGGTGTGAGGAAAAGAGAGATGGTGATTGGGCAGGCTGGCTGCTACTCCAAGCCTCTCCAACCTTCCTCAGATGACACACACACACACCCAGGCCTGCCAGCCAGGTTTTCCCCGCCTGAACTCATTCGAACGCAGCCGAACTGTTCAGGGGTTTCTTTGTTCGGTTTGGGCATCCAAACTGGCTGAGTTTGGTCCGAACTCCGAACGTCCAAACTGCGTTCACACATTCCTACTGTTTGGCTTTTGGAGTAGCCCTTTCCTGTTGGCTCTAGTTGGGTTTATACTAGAGACCCCAAGAAGCCAATCAGGAGGACAGTTTATTGAGCCAATCCAGCAAGGTAGATGAACCCAATTCTTCCCAACCTGCAACTTTTTCTGCTGCTTAAGCAAAAATGGAAAGACTTCTCAAGTAGCTTTTCTCCTAGCACTGGAAGCAGATAATTGTTGAGCCCTCTGACTGATGAAGCCTCTTATATTTGCAAGCACTTATTGATTATACCAACCTGCAGTGGTTTGTTTAGTCAAGGAAATCAGGCCAAGTAGATTGACTTGTATTGGTTTTCCAATTTTAGGTGTGTACTGCTTTACATTTACAGATAGAATCTGGTGTTGCATTACTGATGGTCATTCATTAGGCTGAGTTATGCAATGTGCTCAGCTCTGGTCCTTTGGACAATAACATGCCCAGCAACACTTTAAAAGACCAGGTACTCACTGGCAATACCATCATAGAAAACTCCTTTCCCTTTCTAGAGCAGATCCCGTATAATTGGTGCAAGGCTCATTATCACGAGTACCCTCCAAAACATTTCCCATTTGAGGTGAACAGTAGGGGACTGGCTGATAGCTAGCAATTAATTAGTGAAACACCATATGTTAGCAGACACACAGCAGATGTGTGTATATACGGCAGGGTTCAGTCAAATGCTCAGCAACTGCCATTCAGGTAAAGAAAGAACCTAGTTGTTATACTTAGCCCACAACCAGCAGCTTGACTAACTCTCCAGTAGTTTCTCAGATACTTCCAAATGTAATGCTTGATGCCAAAGTCGTGGGGTATGTGCCGATCATACAGCTTTCCTGTTACATACTAGAGAGATAGAGACTTATTTTCACAGGCATAAAGTTTACATCCCAAGCTTGTGATTAGTTACAGTAACTGGCCCTGACTTGGATTTTTGCATTTATACTAGAGTAAATTCGGGGGGGGGAATCAATACTAGGCCGGATGCATTGCTTATATTTACACTGGAGTTGAGACTATGTGAATTCTTGCGCTGTTGTTATCTCACCTGTTTCCTTGGCACCTGCCCATGTTCTCACAGACACCGTTTCTGGCAGAATTTCAGCCTGAACGGGAAGTATTGTAAGCTAACCAATAAGATGCTGGGGCTGTCAGCATGTACTGAAGCACCTTGCCACAGGCACTGAAAAGCTACAGCCTTCAAACCCATTCTTGAACCACAAGCAAAAAATACCCCACAGGGCCACTGCGAGATATGTTTTGGCTTATTTCTAAGATGTTAAGTTCAAAATTAATGCAAGAGAATGCTTGGATATTAATATATCACCAAAAATGTATAGTTTGAATGGTTGAATTTAATTTGCATAATTTATTATTCTCACAGAATGTGGATTTGCTGCTCGCAGAATTTGGGTTGCCTGGTTGCAGAATTTTGAAGAAAACAATTGAACACACTAGAGGTGCTTCCACAGAAGCTGCAGCAGGCTCAATCTTGCTGCTGCCACACTTCAGAGCCAGTGCGAGCAGCAGGAAAGACAGCTGCCCATCCCCCCCTTTGCAGACCAGCTGGGCGAGTCACTGTCATCCATCCCACTACACCCTGTGGAGAGTAGAGGCACCAGTCACGTGAGTGGACACCCAGCCCTGCCCAGTTCCCCCAGCCCCGCCACTATCTTGCCCCCAGCCGTGACATGGCCATGCACAACTGGAGCTAGCACCTCCCACTCAAAGCCCCTCAGTGGACCTCGTTGCACAGCAGGGTAGACAGGCACCAGGCACATGAGTGGCGGCATGCAGTAGTTTTGGGCTGCCCTAAGCCACTTCAGATAATACTGCTACATGCTGCATTCCAGGCCTTTTTCCAAGGATGCATTATGTATCGGCGGCTAGCATCCCACTGCACCACAAGGGGTGGGTGGTGGTGATGAACATCTGGTGGCTACCAGGCACACAACGCACTGCATCACATGGTAGGGCTGCCAGGAGTGGGTTAAGGCTGCCCAAGGTGTGGGAAGTGTATTGTGTGGCTGTACCCAAGGACTGCAAGTTAACCCACATAACAGTAACCACTGGAAGAGAGTGATAAAAAATGATATCAGTATATGAGTATGGCCCTCAAAACATATTTGAAGCAGTTAGGTGAAAGAGATGCCTTATTGCTTGGCTTTCACTACCTTACAGGGTAGTTGCGAGGATGAACTAGATTAGGATCGTAAGGCACTTTGAATGCTGAAATAGCTTTTGGGGCCCACACTACCCACAAGGACAAGATATGAGTATGGGATAAAGGCATAGGCCACATTTTTATTGCATGACACCCCAACATCAGTAGGTCAGCCAATAAGCATACCCCATGCACACAGCAGAGGGGAATCATGCCGCATAAGTCAGGAAGGGGGGCAGGCTACCCCAACCCACCTACCTGGGTGCCTTGACCCTTCGAGGGTCAGGGTGGGGTACAGCCCTAGACCAGCCTTCCCAAGCCTAGGACCAGGGCACCTGCCCTTAAGACCCCCTTGCTCCTCTAAGACCCCCCCTGCACCCCAAGTGGTGATGGAGCACATCTGCACCCTCTAGCTCATAGGGAGCTTCACCACAGCATGGTTCCTAAACCACTAACTGCCACAAATTGCAACAGACAAGAAACCCATTACACGTAGAACTGGCACAAATCATAACTGCTGCAGAGAAGCCGAAAAACCCGTCTGCTCCAAAAGCCAAATAAGCTGATGGGAAAAATTCCTCCTAAGCCCTGAAAACGGTGATCAGAAAAAGCCCACAGCAGTTGGACTGACACATTCACAGAGGGAATTAAACTAAACACCCTTGGCATGCATGAAAGGAGGGTTGGGTGGGAGAAAACTCCTGACACGTGGCCGAACTGGTAAGAGAGGGGAAGGCAATGGCCGGCACAGGTTATCTACCTGCCTGGCTCTCCGTCCACCAGCTGCTTTCCCCCTACTCCCATTGGGCCACTTTGGCTACCCTCCTGCAGAGGGGAGGAGCGGAAGAATCCCCCCGCCCCTACCCTGCCAAACATGTCTGCTCAGGGCACGCAGGCACAAATCCACCCCCCACCGAGAGCAGGGTGGGGGCATTCTCATATTTGATTAATAATGTTACACACAGGAGTAGTCTGTACTATGGACGGTGATGTGGACATCAGAAGTAGGTGTTATTGGTTGCTGTAATCTAGGGTTGTTTAGGGATGGGCGAATGCGGTTCGGATGTTCAGAGTTCGGACCGTACTCTGTCTGTTTGGACGTCTGAACCGAATGTCCAGACCAAACTCTTGAATGACCGAACAGTTCGGTCATGTTCGGATGAGTTTAGATGAGTTTGGGGGCAGGAAAAACGTCTTTTCGGGGCCAAAAATTAGGTTTCGATTTCATTTCGGCTTCGATAGCGCTATTTTTGACTGTTCGGCCAAGTTCGGCCAACCCGAACTCAGCTGAACCGAACCATCAAACCTGAACTCGGGTTTCGAACTGAACGACTGAACATCCGAACCACATTCTGTTCGCCCATCCCTAAGGTTGTTAGCTTGTTGACTTGATTGATTCAGCAACAAGCTGTACTAGTTATTGAAATATTTTGGTAATCATTTGTTAGTACTTTGTGAATCCTTTAAAATGGTGGCTTTAATGTAAAATGGGACAGCTCATATGAAGTTTGCAGCACTTTGCGTATAATTCAGAAAGCCTAAGCCCAAATCGTAGTAACAGACCACAGGGAGGATCTTTCTGTTGGAATGAAAATGTGGTAGAGATTGACACACTTAAGACACTTTCACACCTGTGGGAATGGGTCGTTAGGAAGCCAGAAGATCAGAGGCATATACAAGTTAGTCATGTCCCTGATAAGGTACGAATGCCGACAGCTGGGTAATTTCTAAAGCTGAACCAAATAGTGCTTCTGGGTACTCAGGCTGAATTTTGAAGTTTCAGGCCGGGTATCCAGCAGCACTTTGGTATCACTGACGAAGCTTTGAGGCTTTGTCAGCAAAGCACTAGCTGTTTGAAATCACCAGAAACTTCAGAGCAGCAGAACTTCGGAAACTCAGAAATCTTTGGCACTCTGTTGGTGCCTCAGCACATGCTGCCATGTGCAGCAGCTTCAGTCTGAATTGCCTAGCCAATCAGAGTGTGCAGAATGCGCACAACACCACATCCTCCCTCCCCCTCCCCTTAATTCCCTAGCCAATCAGGGTGCACAACAAAAATTGCAGCCCAGACATATAGTTAGGATATCTAGTTATAGTTTGGGAATATAAATTATAGCATCATATATAGTTGGGTATTCTATAGCTAGGGTTTAGCTCGCAGGCAGCATGTCAGAGGAGCAGGCCAAGGCAGTGGAGGAGTCTTCTGACTCTGAGGCGGAGGTCCAGGTGATGGAGGAGGCAGAGGCAGGGCCTGGAGCTGTCAAGCCCCGGCGGTGGTGCCAGAAGGCACGGAGGTGTGCAGTATGGGACCACTTCTCCCAACCCCAGGGAATGGCCCACACTGTTGCTCTGTGCTCCCACTGCAACAGAGAGGTGTGGCATGGCAGACAGAAAAGCACCTCTGCCCTCCTACGCCATCTTCCTAGGGCCCATGGGATAGCGCTGGAAAGGGGGACAGGCAGCAGGTGGCAGGCAGCAGGGCCAGAGAGGGGGGGCAAGCTGCGCCTGACAGCAGGAGGAGGAGCTCCTCCTCTTCAGCAGCAGAGGTGGAGGAGACCAGCCCTGCACAGGCTGAGGAGGAGTTGCCAGAGCTCAAATTCTAGATCTGCATGGCCTGACTCCTGCCATCGAGTCTGGGGGTGCAGCTCTGGACCAACTGTCCCAGGTGACTTCTTAGCAGAGCAGCACCATGACCTGGGATGTCATCAGGCAGAGAACGCGTCCTACCGTGCCTACATGTGACAGACATGGCAGACCAATGTCGTGTTCTGCTGGGCCCTGATGGAGCATGCCCCATTCCCCCAGCATCTGGAGGCAGCCAGAAAGGCCATCAAGAACACAGAGTGCAATGTAGATCCTTCCCACCAAGAGCCAGCCCAGCAGACTTCAAATTTTTTCACCCCCCTCACCAGGGCACCCTCTTGCCATGGAGGATTGGATGGTGTGGCACTGAGAGACTAGGTATAGGAGCTAGGCAGAGAGAGCCCTCGGGCTCATCATTTTGCTGCTGTCCAAGTGCCAAGCCAAGCCAAGCTGCAGTAGCCAGTAAGCAATGTGCCCCATGGAACACAATTTTAAAAAAACAACCCAAAAAACAAACAAACATGGCATGCAAATTAGGGGTGTGCACCAGGCCCCCATGTCATTTTTGTTTTTCGTTATCGTTAATAACAATAGCAAAAATGACATTAACAACAATGTCATTATTGGTACAGTTTCAAATGAAGATTTTATTTTTGGTATCGTATCCTTATTGATTTCCGTGCACAACTAATATCTATGTAAATCTAAGGGAATCAGGGGAAGGGAAATGGAAAACTATCTAATCAATTATCTAATATATAGATAATTAGAATATCTAACTATTCTAATCTAAAATATATGCCTATAATATATATCTAATCTAATCTATATATAATGTACAGGGGGAGAAGGGCAGAGTATGAGGAAGGAAAGGTATCGGTAATACAATGAGGGCTAGGGAAGATTTTTTGTGTGCAAGCACCACAGTTCTGGAAACACAACTTGACAAGCAGAGCTCTCACCGAACAGAAAGCCTGGCCCTCCCATTATAAAGGGTTGCAGTGCCCTCCCCCAGAACCCCCCTGATTAGTTTTGGGAGGCAGCAGGCATTGAACAATCACAGAGTGCCATGAGACTGCTGGGGCCTGATTGTGCTGCTCATTGGCCAGGGATACATCCATCAGATATTGCTGAGCTGCTCGCCCTTCCCAACACAGGCACAGTTCAAGAGTTCAACCCTGTTTAGGGCTCAAAGAGGTCTTCTCCCTCCTCCCCTCTCCACATTTTCCCTCCAAAACCCAACTTTCGAAGCATTAATAATAACAACAATGATAACAATGTTATAGTAATAATGAAAATGACAATTTTGTTATCATTGTTGTACAAAAAAATAAATGACATGTACACCCCAAACGCAACCCCCCCCCCCCCATGCCTCAGCATTGGCCCTATGCACAGGCAGGCCAAGCCAAACCATGCCATGCTATGCCAGGAGCCTCACCCCACCACCAGCCCAGCTGATTACTCACAGTTGTGTAGCAGCACTCAGCCAAATTCACCAGAGAATGGGAAATGGCTGTGTGTGTGCATGTGCGCATCAGTTTTTGTTTTTTGGCACTTCTTTCTATTGGCTGTAGCTTGTGCCAATCAAAACTAGCCATCTGACTTGGCCAGCCAATCAATTCAAATCTGCCTTACCCCATGACTTAACTATGCCCTTCTGCCCCTCCACCCCAAAAAATATGCCACTGTTTCCAGAAGCTTCTCAGACCTTCTCCAGCCAGGCCCAGGTGCTTCCAAAGTTTCCAAAGGGTTTTGAAGTTTCCCGAGGAATGGCCATTCTCCCCAGAATTTCCGAAACCACCGTTTCTGTGTCGAAGACCCCAAACTTTGGTGATTTCCGAAGATTTCTGAAGACTTCACTTCAGCACTAGTAATTTCCTCTGATATATGTCTTTAGAATGCTGATTGACTGAGGTGTGAAATCCAGTCAGTGAATTTGCATATTAAAGATGCATATCAGAGAAAAATCACCCAGCTGTCGGCATTCACACCTCATCAAAGACACAGCTAATTTGTACGTGCCTCTGATCTGCTGGCTTCCTAATGACCCATTCCCGCAGGTGTGAAAGTGCCCTTAATGATATGACCTCCCTACTCAGGGAGGTATATTGGAAATTGTGCAGTACCAGACAGAAGCCAGTAGAGGTCATCAAAGCAGGAATAAAAGAATGAAGAGGATATATTCAGACTGGTCAGAAGCTGGCTATGAGACGATGAACAATGTCCTAAAAATTAATTAAGTGATGAGAAAGTGGAACTGGTGACAAACTAAAGTTCATGGGGTACAGGCCCAAATCAAGTTTTGCACGAATGACAGACTGAATGAAACTGTAAGACTCTTAAAAGGCTAAATATTACATGCTGAATAGTTCAAAACTACATCAAACAGAATAGTAAAATTATCTGTTAATGATTTGCCAGACTGGATAATTACTCTGAGCTTTATGGGAAGGGGGGGGGAAAGCAACAACAACAAATTGGCATCAACACAAAATATAAATTACATCTCAATTTTTTTTTGTTATTTAAGGAAACAATTACTGTATTTAAACTGTATCCCAATTAGTTAAACAGATATTTACAAAGGTTCAAAACAGCAGAGAATTTTTAATTTTCTCTGACAATAAAAATAATTGATCTGATTGTCAGTTATCAGGTCTTTTTAGGTAATACACAATGACTAGAACTATTTGTTCATTCCTTTTTAAAAACTTAGTAAAAGCTGTCATGCGTCATTTGAATGCCAGGAGTATAAAAGTATATGGCACTGATCCTACAAAAACATACACATATGCTAACCTTTGTGCACTGTGAATAATCACACATCATTGAAGTGACATCCAATTACTGAGTTTAGTCAGTGAAATTCCTCACAGCATGTAGAGTTAAAGTAACTCACACATATGCCTTTATAGCCGATGTAGGTTTCTATAAGGGGAATTGTGTGCATTACATCATTATTTCTTTACAGTAGAAATAAAGCCACGTTAGTATGAAACGCTTAATGTCTTCATTTATTATTTCATGGAAACGTTCTGACAATGTTTTTACAAAAATGTTTTGTCCTAGTTTGCCAAGTGACTGAGGATCTAACAAGGCACGAGGTAATTAAAGCAAAACACTAAACAGGCAGCTTTCTTTGAGAAGGTTTTTGGCTTCTGCTATTCCCCTTCGTTAACAGAAGCTAAAAATCTGTCAAGACATAAAAGCGAAACATTTTAAATACCAAAGGCTATATAGTGCAATTCTTTATAAATGGCTTTGGTGCTAGCAGCAGACATTAAAATGATACCCTTTAGAATTATGAATAGGTCCCTTAGCAACAAAATCTTTGCTTTGCTTAATGAATTAACTGTCCATCAGTCACAATATATTGGGATCATATTAGAATTATATTCTAAAGATATTCAGTTGCTTTAGAAATGACCACAATATTTAAATATCTATGTTTTCACATACTTATATCCTCCAGGTCACAAGGCCACCCAACCACCATCAAAATGAGTTGGCTAGTCCCTGATTAGAGATGGCAACAAGCCACCTGCACAAATGGGCACCTCATTGAATCTGGGGTGTCTGACTCGACCCAGGTGCCCAAACACAATCCGTTGGGCTCCATCCCAGAAGTGGACTTTCCTGGATTTTCCAGGATGCCGCTCTCGGTTCTTGCCTTCACCTGCATACTCCTCGGGCTGACTTACCTGCCTGGTTGCTCCGCCTGGCTGCTGCTCCTCCTCCTGGCCACTTGTCAGTTGAGTTGAGCTCTTCCCATTCTGCTTTTCTGAGCAGGGCTGGGGGTCACAATGAGGAAGCCTCTCCCAGGGTACCTGCCTGATTAAAGGCACTGAGCTCACAACAATGTGGGGACACTGAGCTATCACCCATCACCACTCTGAGTTCTCCAATCCCATTTTAGAATGGGATCTTGCCTCCTTCATAGTTCAAATCTGCCCTTATATTTTGCCTTGCAGGACGATTCATAATTAAAGGAAATAAATATTATTTCTGAGATGATGCTTGGGCGTTTTAAAAAAAATATGTAGCACCATACTAAAGCAGACAGTGGTGCTTTAAGAGCTGCCTTTCCAAAACTCAGGTTTCACCCCTTTCAGGGGCTATGAGTCCCAGGTTTTGCAAGCCCGGGCAGTTGATGCCTGGGTCTTACAGAGTACAGACCCCAGTTGATTGAATCTAAACAGGCCCTAAACTGATAACCTCGATGCAGGGCATGGCCTAACGCCACAGGGTATAGAGACTTTATATGCACAGCTGCTTGGAGTGTGGGTTTTGGGACTGCTTCCACTGCAATATTCCACAGGACAAACACAATTTTTTTAGTCATGATTTTGGCCACACCATTCTCTTGTGTACCAAAAAACCTAATGTGCCATAACTTTGCCCCCTTGATCCTATCCCTTCTCACCTCCTGACCTCTATCACACCCTTTGTCTGCTCATCCCTCCTGTACATAGTCAATCTCTCCCTCTCTACTGGTTCCTTTCCTTCTGCCTTCAAACATGCCACTGTTTCTCCTGTCCTCAAGAAGCCTACCCTTGATCCTTCCGATCCCTCTAATTACTATCCCAACTCTCTCCTCCCTTTTGTCTCCAAGCTCTTGGAATGTGCTGTGTACACCCACTGCCTTGATTTCCTCTCAGCCAACTCCTCCCTTGACCCTCTCCAATCTGGCTTCTGCCCCCTCTACTCTACTTGACCCTCTCCAATCTGGCTTCTTCCCCCTCCACTCTACTGAGACTGCTCTTGCTAAAATAACTAATCACCTTCTCTTAGCAAAATCCAATTGTCTCTACTCCATTCTTGTCCTCCTCAATCCCTCTGCCACTTTCGACACTGCCGACCACTCTCTCTTACTTGACTTCTTCCACACCCTTGGTTTCCATGACTCAGTCCTCAACTGGTTCTCCTCCTACCTCTCTGACCGATTCTTTAATGTGTCTCTTGCTAGTACCTTCTCTACTTCTCTTCCCCTCTTGGTTGGAGTTGTCCAAGGCTCCGTCCTTGGCCATCTTCTCTCTATACACTGTCCCTAGGCAAACTTATTGAATCTCATGGCTTCCAGTACCATCTGTATGCTGATGATACCCAACTCTCTCTCCCTCCCTCTATCCAGTCTCGCCTCACTAACTGCCTCTCTGACATTTCTGCCTGGATGTCTCATCATCAGGTCAAACTTAACATAGCTAAAAATGAATTCTTCATCTCTTCCCCCCCCCTCCCCAAATCCTTCCTCTCGCTCTTCCTTCTCTGTCTTTGTCGATGGGGTCAATATCCAGTCTGTCCCTCAGGCACGTAGCCTAGGGTTCATTTTTTACTCCTCCCTCTCCTTTAAACCTAAGATCAATTTTTTGCCAAAACCTGTTTCTTCTCTCTGCACAACCTTGCTAAGATCAGTCCTTTCCTCACTGTCTGTTTCCTGAAAAACCCTGGTCCATGCCCTGGTGATCTCTCATCTTGACTATTGCAACCTCCTTCTCACTGGCCTTTGTCATTGCTCCTCTCATTTCTCTTCATAAATCTGCTGCCAAGATCATTCACCTTACACACCACTTTAACCACATACAGCCTCGCCTCTCCTTTCTCCACTGGCTCACTCTTTCTGAACACATTCTGCACAAACCCCCAGTTTTTACCTACAAGGTTATTATTATTAATTATTATTATTATTAGCAAACTTTTATATAGTGCCAGTAGGGATGGGAGAACAGAACGGAGTTCAGAAAGTTGGTTCGGTTCAGTTCAGTTTGAAATTTGAGTACGGAAATTCGGTTCGGTTCGGTTTGAAATTTGAGTTCGGTTTGGAAGTTCAGTTCGGTCAACTGAACAGACCGAGTTCGATCGAATTCCAAACCAAGTTCGGCCATTCAAAACCAGTTTTTTTGGTGTGTGTTGCCACTAGGGATGGGTGAACAGAACGGAGTTCGGAAATTCGGGTTGGTTTGGTTCGGTTTGAAATTCAAGTTCAGTTCGGTCGACCGAACAGATCGAGTTTGGTCTGAACTCCGAACTTCCGAACTGCGTTCACCCATCCCTAAGCGCCAGCAATGTACCTGGTGCTTTACAAAGTAATTGAACAGACATGGCCCCTGCCCTAGGGCTTACAATCTGAGATACGAGGTTGAGGGCAGGGAAAACAAAGGAAGGGGAACAGAGGGAGAGACAGTTCTTCATGGCCTTGCTCCCCCCTTTCTCTCAGCAGTCAATTCCTTCTACACTCCTGTCCAAGAGCTCCACTCCTCTCTGTCACCACCCTCGCCTCCTCACGGCTCCCCTGCTCCTCTAAACACATCCACCCCTTTTCCCTGGCAGCCCCCCGTGCCAAGAACTCCCTCCCTGAACACATTTGCTTGGCTTCCTCACTCCAAATCTTCAAATCCCTCCTCAAAACCCTCCTCTTCCATAAAGCTTTCCGTGGATCTTCATCCCCTCGCCCCCTTGCTGACTTATCCTGAATCATCGTATCTTATGTAACATTAAATGAGTAACTACATATTTGTAACTAAGCCAAGCATGTGTACCTGAGGCCTCACGAGTTCATGTATGTATCCTTGTTTCGTCCTCCATTTCCCCCACCCTTTATCTCTCTTAGATTGTAAGTCCACTGGAGCAGGGACCATGTGTCTTTCTTACAATTGTAAAGTGCCAGGTACATTGCTTGCACTATATAAATGCTTAATAATAAATGACCTGAATAATTAGGCGGCCAGGTCACAGGGCTGCGGAGACCGACTTTGGTATACTTTGTGAGGCTGCAACTGGGACTTTCCTCTCTATTTTGAATGTTCTTTTAAACTAATTGTCAGGGGTGCCTACAGGGAAAGATTAGCACCCGTTGTGGTTTTATAATTCAAAGTAAATAAATAGGAACAGCCCATGCTGTTTCTCGGGCTGTGCAGCACACTTTCCAGTGGGGAGTCCCACAGCAGATGTGGTGCTCCCTCAGGGCATGTTCCCACACCTAAATGAGCAAGCATCTGCATATTCCTTTGGTACTGAGATAAAGAATTTCACTGGTCGACCTTACATTTTAAGCAAGAGCCAGAAGCACGGGAGAAAAAAAGAATACCATCATGAACATATGTCTCTTTCATTACAAAGGAAGATAATCATTAAGCAGTGGCTGATGTCAAATGAATACATTGTCTTTGTTTTTACAGTTCTGTGTTTGCTTTACATGATGGAAACAAATATTTAGTGAAAATACCGAATTTGACAACTTCGGTGTATTTTTATCCACTTTTGTAGAGTGAGTACAAAGTGCTATTAACTTCCCATTTCATTTGCTGTTTTGAATATTCATTTTAGAATTTTCATGTAAGGCGTTTTGGTTACTTTGCTATTTCAGTATTTAGTGCTAAGTACTGCTGGAGTGAACCAAGTACTGAATACCAAAATACTGAAACAATTAGGGATGGGTGAACAGAACCGAGTTCGGCAATTCGGGTTGGAAATCGAGTTCGGTTCGGAAGTTCGGCTCGGTTGACTGAACTATTCGAGTTTGGTCTGAACTCCGAACCGCGTTCGTCCACCCCTAGAAACAATCAAAATACAGACACAGAGGTGATCTCAAATTAGATGGGGCCCTATATTGGCTTCCCATTGCCTTGGAATTATCCACCCATGTGAAGAGTGGCCATCTGGTTTGGGCCATGGCAACTTCGCATGGCATCATCCCCGAAAAGGAAGTGCACACCATGCAGGGTAACCCAGTCCAAACCAGGGAAATGCGCTGCCCTTGGATCACTTCCCATCTGATGGGGGGCTATGGGGCGAGCCTCGTTTTCCACCACAGAGTCACGGTTACAGCCTAGAGTGGTTACATGAGTGACTGCAACTCTCTGGTAAAGAGGGGTGGTGCACAGGCAGACCACTGCCAGGGGATCCACCGACTCATCTGCCAGGGTCTACACAGAGCCCGTGCAAGGTGGTGTGGGGGGTACAAAGCAGCTCTGGGATTTGGTGGGCTCCCAGTCTATGTGCTAATACCCAAAGTCAATGAATAAATAAGGTTGTGAATTCAGCAATAGTGGCAAATACAAATTGGGGTATTTGTGCATGGGAGATAAAATGTCATGTGAGTAATGCCAATATTTTTGGACACCCCATCAGACATGATAGGCTACTCAAGGACCAATCGGATACCCAATGCCCCAAAATGGATTACCCTCTGAAACTGATGAGTCCCAGATGGGAGGGCTGCAGAGCCTAGCTCCGCAGTGCTGCAGCTGGGCCGTGTCAGTTTCAAAGGCTGGCCAGCACTCCCCCCATCTACAAAGTACCTTTGTGATGGAATGCTGGGAGAATAAGGTTGACTTACGCATGTCAGGGAATGAAATGTTGCGGGGAGGCTTGAAAGGAGAATGGGTGGCTGGTGTCAAGCTCTGGAAAGCGACAAAGGGAGGTTACTTGGTTCGGAGGGGTGTAACTAAAGGGTGCTGTCATCAAGGGCTGTGACTCTGTGTCAGAATCCAGGGCTGTGATTGAGATGCAGCAGTTTAGACACTGGTCAGTGCCAAACAGCCTGAGGTGTGTGAAGGGCAACTAATGGCCAAGAGAACTCCTGGAAGAAGAAGGAGACATGGTGTTGGTAAGAACGTGAACAGTATTCAAGAGTGCTCTGTAACCTGTGGTTGTAAGACCTACTTTGATGAATTTGTTTCCCTGAGAAAAGGAGGGGAACACCAACTGAGACTGGAACCTGTACTTCATCCTATGTAAATAGTTCACTAACCCCTATTAAACAGTTCATGTAACAGATCTTGAACGCTCAGTGTCTTATAGCCTTCTTGGGAGAGTGCACAGCACCTGCTGCGAGACCATCCCACTGACAGCCTCACAGCTGTGAGACACTTTGGGGTGGGGAAGTGGCCTTTCAAAGTGACAGGCCCTAGCTGGGCTGGGGCCTGTTAGTTGCAAAGTCCATCCAGTGCAATCAGGTAGCCTGCTGGATTCCGTTTGGGCATTGATGGTGCCCAAATGGGGCCTGGTCAATTCAGACAACCATGATTCATCAGGGTGCCTGAATCTTCAGGTGCCCAGTTGCAGCTCCCAGACATTAAGCTGTTCAAAGTGACAAAAACCACAGCGATCCAAATCGCTGAGCCAAATCACTGAGCAAACATATATGCCAATATTGTTTTCAGTTCAAATCATTATTTTAATATTTGTTAGACTAGTAGAATATCCCCCCAATATTTGCAAATATGAAAATGGCTTTTTTCTGCAGCTTTAATTTTTGCAAGGGTTGACGTTAGTACTTCATTTAGGACCCACGGGTAATACCCGTATTTTCAGGTACCACATCAGGTACCCCGATACTTACAAAATTGGTATTTTTTTAATCAATTAACATTTCTGATTTTCCAGTTAATGATCGGTATATATTGGGTGAGAAAACTGAAAAATTAGGACAGAAATTTTAAAAAATACAGGACCAGGAGTCAATTTTCCAGGACCAGAAGTTGATTTTCTGGGACAGTAAAAACAAATGAATAGGTGTCAGAAGTCAGTAAATTGCCAAAAAAAAAAAGCGGGGGGGATTATACTGTAAGTCTACATTCTGGCACATTGGGTACCAATCAAGTCTCGATCAGGTAATGATTGGTACCAGATGTTAGGTCATACCAGAAATTTGATGGATATATCTGTTTTCTTTTTAGCTCTAGTTGGCATGTTTACATTACAACAATATTCCTGTAGAAGAATTAGTTTAACTATGTTTTAGCAAGGGAGGATACAGGTAGTACAGAGAAAATATGAACCATTAAATAGGCATTAATAAAATATAGCTATTATAAAATCCATTAATATAGCTCTGCTGAAGTCACTGGATTCTGCTGATCTGCAACAGGAAAAAAATCTGGTCAGTCTGAAGATTAACTACCTTAGTACCAATAGTGTATATGTAGCTATGGACTGCAGTAGTAGTTGTTGTAACCTTAATATATCAAACACAGTTATATACCCTCAGACATCATTTCTTTGTGAGAGCAAAAGCCTTAGAAATTATTAATCTCTTTCTGGTTAACATTGCAGACCCCAGAAGAGAACATCTGTAATAAATAACCCTCTAACCTTGAAGTTCTATTACTGATGGCTAAATGCAGCTCCATTTACAGTTCAAATATGCCTTCATTTATGGTTATCTAGAGAAGGAAGAGAAGAATAAAATCTAAACCCTCTAGAAGAAATTCAATTGGGGAAATAATGTATAAGATCAAAAATGACACTACCCATATGGAAGGTTAAGTCTGTCCTCATCCTTAGTTCTACTGATTTATGTCAATATATATACCGACAGACTACACTCATGAGTGTAGTTACATTGGGTCAAGTGGCATAGGTGTGTGAATTGCACAGGAGGAGATGAGATGCTCATAAATGGATAAAAAGGAGCTTGTTAAGTAAGTGCACAATCTTCGATAAAAATTTCCATTCTTGAATTTCAAAGAAAAAATACTATGGAACAGAAGCAAAATTAGTCACATTATTGGTGAAAACACAAGTGACAGTGGAGTGCCGCTGTCACAAACCACTCTGGGCAGGGAAACCACTGGCCACCAGGTCAGGATAGGGTCTGGCTGTGAAACAAATGTTATTGGCTGGCCCCACCCCCATGCTGCAACCAGAGACCTGCCTTGCCCCCATGACAGGCAGCCATGGCAGTCAATGATTGCCTCCATGGCTGCCAGTCATGGTAGCCACTCCAGACCAGGTCAGGAACAGCAGGTTACCACATGTGGGGGCAGGCTGTTTCCCAGGCGTGTTGATTGCTAGCCTGAGCGGTGATCCCAGAGGTGGCCAGGCTCATAACCCAGGCTAGCCACCAACATGCCTGGGAGAACTTTGGGGCAGACATCTGGATTGCCATAAACGTGATGGTGGCCCGCAGGTCAAGGCAGGTCCAAGAGGGACTAAGTGGGCCACTGTCACATTTGTTAACACCTTCTGTGTAGGTTTTTTTCTGTGAGTGAAATAATGTTTAGAGGCACTGAAAAGCATTTATAGCTTTCCATTGTCTGCAGACATTTCCAGATTGAGTTCATTCTCCCTACAAACTGAGTTTCTTGTCAAGATGCCATACACTATATGTGAGAAACTTTCAGCTTTTTATCTCTTGCCCATTTTTAAAATTAAGTTTGCTATTCAAACAGGATCAGAAGTTCAAACATTTCTACATCTGGGGAGACAGTCAAGGTAAATATAACACAAAACAAATTTCAGCTTTAATAGAAAATGTGGATATCTGTAATACGGTTTGAGAAAAAAGTCCATTCCTTACTTTGGTGAACTAAAGGCAGAATCAGTAAGTGTCAGGGCACAAAGTCTTAAAGCATGCAAACTAGGGCTATTCATGTCACTCATGTGACATGAATAGCACATTTCACATAAGTAATTGGCACGGTTATAAATTTGCACCTGATTTGTCCTCAGGTAACATGTCGGGTGCCCAGTGGGAAGCCTGAAACCGCAGACATTTCCCACTGGTACTAGTTTTATTACCCTTTGCAGCTCTATGCACTAGGGATGGGCAAACGCGGTTTGGAAGTTCGGAGTTCAGCCCGAACATGGCCTGTTCGGATGACCGAACCCGAATCCAAACGCGAACTGACCGAACCGAACTCAATTCCGAATGTCAAAATGACCAAACAGCTCGGTCAGTTCAGATCGCGTTCGGGTGGTTAAAAAGGGTCACTGGAAGGTCAAACGTGACAGGGAGGGGTAGTCAGCTGAGAAGCAGACTTCTTGGCACCAGGGGTGGAGAGGCTTTCAAGAAACAAAACCATATGCCGCCCCCCTTCCCAACACCTTCTGAGCTAGTCACTATTCCTGAACAGCAGGTGTTTCAGAAGGCTCCCTCTCCCAGCATTTCCCAGCTGCCCAATCCATTGCAATCCTCCTCCCAATTCACCCATTCAACCCATCTACCCCCATATTCTCATTCATTTATTTAGCTTAGCTTAGATAGATTTAGTGGTTATTTTTTGTTTTTACCCCTCCCTGTGTTCAATCTTCCTTCCTCCCTTCCCCCTCCATTGAATCCTTTCCCTCTCCCATATATTCTATCCCAGATTCCCTTCTCTTCCTCTGTTTTTTTCATTTAGAGTAGGATTATTAGATTAATTTAAGTTTCATTTCAGTTTTGTACCCCTCCTTGTGGTGTTTGTGATTCCCTCATCCCATAGATAGATAGATAGATAGATAGATAGATAGAAAGAAGACAGTTGTATGAGTTAGCTTAGTGATAGAAATAGCGTTAGTGATTTACTTATAGTGTTTGTAGGAGTAGCCCTGTGTACTTATTAGATAATCCATTTATTTCATAGCATTTAGAATAGTTAATAGCAGTTAAATATAGTGTAGATAGATAGATATAATATTAGATACAAAATTAAAATTAAAAAACCCATATAAAAACCAAAAAACCAAATAAAAAACCATATAAAACCAAATAAAAAACCATATAAAAACAAAACAAAAAAAACCTCTATATAAAAACATTTCCCGAATGACCAAACCTGAACTGAACAGCCGAACCGAACGGCCAAACCAAACCGCCGAACCGAACAGCCGAACTCAGCGAATGAACCGAAAGCAGCGAAACCTGAACCGCGATCTGTTCGCCCATCCCTACTATGCACAACAGCACTGATAAGAGATCAAGACACCAAACCAAAGTGTCTTAGATATCAAAGTGACCAAAATAATTGAACTGAAATACCCAAAATGAATATTCATTTCTGGAAGTGAAGGGGAAACCAAATAGCATCCACTTTAATGGATCTCATCCAAATAATATCCACTTAATTTGACCTGGTTTGAAGCAGGAGAAGTTGTCAGATACAAAATTCATCAGAGACATTCATTTCAGCTCTAGCAAAAATTAGCCTCTTCTAACTAGCTTTTCTCATTTATTTTAATTATTTGTTTTTGTTCCTAAGGGTATTATGTTTGGAAGATGATTCTGTCACTGAAAATACACAGGGTTCAAAGAAAAAATATACTCATACAACACTCTCTTAGAGAGGATAGTGGCACATCCTGAGTGATGTTTTAAATCCTCACCAAATCTTGTGCTCTTTGAGGAGCTCTTGTTCTCTGCACCTCGTGAAAAAACCTGGGGTATCTGAAATCCAGGGAAATCATCTGTCATATGAATACACTGTTGTGGAACAGAGAAAAGACAGATTAAACAGTGAGTGGTGAGTTTGCAAGACTGGGGGTATGTCTGTGGAAGATTCCTCGCAATGTGAGCAGAGTCTGGTCTGTTTTCTTCAGCGGATTCTCAGTGCAGCCTCGATGGCCCATTTCCTTTTCCATAGTTTAATTAAGTTTGTTGGGCAAGATCCTCAGCTGGTAAAAATTGGTACAGTTCTAGTGACTTCAACACTATGCTGATTTATACTGGTAGAAGAAGGTATAACCCATTGAATTTAATAGAGCTAAAATGAACATTAGGTTATTATTCATGGATAAATAATCAGCAGGCTAGCACCATCTTTGAAAAGGGATGAACATGCTCAGAAGGGGACATTCAAAGTTACCAGTGGTGAAGACACCAAGCATCAGTGCAGGACCCCTCCAGAAGGTCAGTAAACTACCCTTGACACCCCCCCCCCGCTAGGACCATTGCTCCACCTAAGCACCCCAACCTACTCCTGACCCCCCTGCTAGTCCCCTCCCACTCTGTTAATTAACTCCAACCCTGAACCTCCCCCCCCGGCCCCAGAACTTGGCTGAGTATTCACTGAGGGTTTGAAGAGCAGCCCAAGCACTCGAACCACTCCTCGTGTTGTAAAATTATTTTTGGCCCAACAAAGATGCCAATTTTTTTGCTACAATGTAACCAAAGCAAAAGTGGTTCTTTTGACACAAACATGCCAGAAAAGACATCAAATGCTATTGTAACCTATTTTTTGCTGAAATGTAACCAAAGCATGCTGGATTTACATTTATGTTTGTTACTATTGAAAGAATGCTATGAGTTTCCTATATGTCTTATTTGCTTGCTATATGCTTTATAGTAATTTTTAGCTTAGGAACTATTAAAAATGCATATTATAAGAAACAGGCTGGCAGGAGGAGAGAGAAATATGCTGACAGGGATACATTCTTATCATCAACAAAAGGAAAGGCCCCAGTAAGAACAGCACTAGTAAAAACTGTCTGTTCCCAGAACAAGGTTGCAGATAAGAACCAAGCAATGCATAAGGAAAAATAGCTTGATTAAACAGAGAGATGCCTCAGAGAAGGGGTGTGGAGGATCTATGGCCTAAGGTCATGTCTTTCTTCCGGAAGGAGGACAGGCAGGACCTAATCTGGTCATGCCAAACCCCAAACAGTGACTGAGCAGAAAGAACCCCCACATCTGAATAGCAAAGGGGAGGAACTTTCTTGACGTGGAACTGTTAGCCCCATGCTCTGGATAACTCATAAGGAAAACAGCATGAAAGGCCAGTTCCTAGACAGAGAAGTTGCCTTTACGGTCCTCGATCGCCATCCCTCAGGGGAGCCGACGAGCTCGGTGATCCGCCCACTTTGGAACTTGGCCATAGGAAGTTCTGCAACTTGCTCCACAGCTAGGCTTCCTCCCTTGAGGCTTTTTGGGCCCCCGCCCTGCCCTCCTTCTGAGACCAGACCTGAGACCTCTGACACGTAAGAATACATGTTTTTTATGTGTTTTAAGTAGTTAAGAATAGGTGAAGGATTATATGTTAAAGGTGCAAATGCTTCAGTTACAATTGGTATGTTAAATTGTGTTGCTCATTGAATAAAAGATCTATTTGATTGAACAGAGTCATTATTAAAAATAGCAGAGGAGTAATTCCCCACCCTCTCAAAACAGTAGTATTTTCACTTGGTCCCAATAGAATTTAAAAGGGAATCTGCCTCACCAGGGTGCTGGAAAGGCAGCTGAAGCCCTTTTGGAAAAGGGTCTGTCTCACCAGGGTGCAAAAAGGCAGTGAACCCCCTTTTATTTTCTTTCACTCAGATCCTCGAAGAATACGAATGTGAAGATTATTTATTATTCACAACAGTCCTACTCTAGTTACTTCCTTTATTTTGTTATTTCAGTTTAAATTTTCAAATGATTTTTGAAGTTTGTTTCCTTAATTTCAGCTATTGCACATGTGCAATAGTGCTAAAAGAGATGAAATGAAGTAACTGAAATTGGAAGTGACTGAACCAAAATACCAAATCACCAAACTGGGATAACCCAAAATAGATATCCATCAATTTCAGAATAATTAGCAGTTAATATCCACTTCATCGGTCCTAGATCAAATAGTGCAAACTTGACAGATACGCTCATTTTGGCAAATTGACATTTCAGCTCTAGAAGTAAATCAAATATTAGATGCAATAGTCATTGACATTGCACAATGTTAGGGAGCCTAAACTGCTAACTATTCTCATTTCTAGAAACACAAAAATAGCCAGCTGTGCAGGTTTCCAGTAACAACTGAGTCAGAGCTCTGCAAATTTTTAAAGTTTTCAGATGCTTATAGCAATTGTCATACCTTTTCATGGTCCCAATTTAAGAGCCAGAAGAAAATGATGAATTAATAATATCTTTTCTAATAGAACATAGTTGTGCACTGGTGTATGTATTCAACCGGGAGCTAGTGCTGTATTAATTTAGTTTATATAACAGATCCCCAAACAGAGAACTAACAAAAGACATTAATAGATTTAAAAGTTGTCTATGTACCCATTTCACCTTTGGAAACTTGTTGTTTCATCACAGAATGACTTTCAGGCTAAGCTTTTGAAAGGAATCTGAGCAATATCCATTAGCCTGAATTTGTACCTAGCATCAAACAAACTATGAACAAGTCAAAGAGCTGACTCTTGTCTAGCAATGTATTGGTCAGATACCACTTGTATCCCATCGAAACCCAGATTTAGAGAATGGAAAGTGAGTCATGACTTATGTGGGACATTTTAGAATGGATTTTTAGAATTCAATTCTAGATTGAATAGCATGCAATACATGGTATTTACAATAGGACTTGCTTTATATTACAATAGTACAATTTATAGCAGGGTGGGAAAACCTCATACCTGGAGGCCAAATGGAGCCGATGGGTAATCTTTAGTTTTCCCCTTTCCAGTTCCTACCGTAAAGCACTGAAAGAGCGAGCTCAGCATAAGGAAGCGAGATGAGAGCAGGTGCACAAGGCCAGGGGATAGATCATGCAACGTTCATGATCTGAACCCTCATCTTCCTGAGTGTGCCCCTTAAACACCTGTGCCCCCAAATTCTATCCGGCTCTCAGAGCTTGTAAGTGGGAAAGTTAGGAGTTGTAAGTTAGGAGGGAAAAGTATCACCACCATGTTTAATGGTTTCTGACAAAGCTGTATGTGCTGTCATAAATATCTTCATTCTGTTTTCCTTCTCATTCCAATTGTTATTCCTTTTTTTCAGTAAATTGAACAACTTTCGTTTATACTGGTTTTTAAACAATCCACTTAGGAGGTAAACAAACAACAGGCCTGATCTGAAGACTCTTCTGAACTCAATGGGATTCTCTCTGTTGACCTCAACAAGCTTTGGTTTGGGGCCAAGTGTCTCTTTCCAAGCAGTGAAGCATCAAGACTACAATGCACAAACCACTTATTTAGTATACTAATTTAATAACAGCACAGTATAAGGAAATTAATATTTCTTAAAGTAATGTACATTTTCACCATGGACAAAGTGTCATCTATAAAAATGGACACATATTATGAATTTTAATTTTAGGACTGGATTTAGCTTAGAACCTTTCCAAACTGCAGCAATACTGAATATTACCTAGCAATATATTCAATATATTTGAATATATTCAAACGTTACGGGCGCCCGATTCACCACAGTGGATTCCCAGCGGTGGAAAGCTGGCTAACCACACCCCATGGACAAGAAAGGCCCCAAACAGATGTGATGGGAGCGGGACCATGGCAGGGAATCGGACCAGCAGACCACGGCCCGGGGCAGCACGACAGATGTTACGCCGATCCCAGGCCGTGGTCAAAACACCCAGAAGGCACTGGGGTTAGGGTCCCGGATGCTGCTGCTGTCCCCCCACCATCTCCATGTTCAGCACGACCACTGCCTCATCTGCCTGCGCCTCCACCACCTCCTCCTCCCTCGCTCGCTTGCCCTCCGCTCTCCTCTCCCTTTCGCCTCACTCCATCTTGCTACGTCCCCTTACTTCCGGGTGCCCTTTAAATCTCCCTCCCCAGCCCGTGTTGTTGCTCGTTGCCTGGCAGTGATGCTGCATGCTTTGTCCCCAGCTGGGAATCGTTCTGCTTGATTCCGGCCAGTGGTTGCCATTCAGACGTTACTTTTTTTTGTTTCCCGGTGGGAATCGCTTTGACCACGCTTTCGGAGATGGTCCAGGCCAGACCTCCGGAAGCATGGTTATTTTTGACCCCTGCTGGAATTGACTGTGGTGAACATCTGGCGCCTGCAAAACAGACGTTCAGGGTGCTTTGACGCTGCCACAGGATTGACCGTGGTTCACTGTGGTTGACTGTGATCTCGTAACATCTGAAAATACCCCTAGTCACCGTTTCCATGAAAAACAAAGAATACATTTATCAAAAGTGCTTAAGTCAAAAAGTTCAAAAGCAGATCAGAACTTCTCCAGACTTTTAATATTCATTGTTCTAGTTTGGGTGCATACTGAGTTTTGTTTTGTTGTCAAGCAGGTAAACCTGCTAATTATTTACTAATTATTTAGCAGCAACCATCATCATCAGTAGTTTGCTCTTTTCAGTTTTTATATATATATATATAAACAACTATAGATATTTACACAGATGGACTTACAGAGATATGTTGATAAAGATATCTGTTTTATCATTGAGTGAACTAAATAAGACATATTTTAAGAAGAACATGAAAAATGAAATCAATTACATTCACATAAAACCCAGAATTGAATCCTCGGCCTTCCTTCAAAACTTCATGGTTACAGCCACACGGGACACCCAGAAATGCTTGCCCCTCCCTGGGCAAATGAGCCATGAGATGCAGTGGCTGTTATGTCCAGGTGTCGCCAGATGTTCACCTTGCCCTGAGGTGGGGTCTGCTCATTCTGTGAAGTGTTCTTGGAGAAATCCCAAGGACGCATTGCAAAGGAAAATTACCCCATGTTAGGTAAGGCTGCCCAGGGTGGAGCATGGCCGCATTGTCAAGTGAGCTTGCCCCATCATGCTTGGGGCAACCCTGCGAGCCATGAGTAATGGGCATTTGTGTCTGTTGCACGCCGTCATGTCAAATCTGGGTCAGGATTCCGGTTCATCCAGGATGATGGGAGAGGGAGAGCTGAAAGGAGCTGCATGCATTCCCCCTCTCCTCACCTTGACAAACAGCTGATCAGGGAAGGGGGCCTAGAGGAGCACCTGTGCCCCCTCATCTGGGTCCCCCTCTCCCAATCAGCTGTTTGTCAGGGTGGGGAGAGGAGCACACGTGGCTCCTCTGGGATCTCCCCCATCAGCTGTCAGTCAGTTAGACTGAGGGGGAGGGGAGCCTGCACTCTTCCCAGACTCATCTCTCCTGATTCACCTGACTGACAGATGATGAGGCAGGTTAAGGGGGAGCTTGGAAGGAAGGCACATGCTCTTTGCGGGCTCCTCTTCTCCCATCAGCTGTCAGGCTGGGAAGAGGAATGTTCACTAGGGCTGAAATGGCAAGCCGCTGTGGGAGCTTTTCCTGGCGGAAAAAGCTCTTCTGCAATGAGTGGTACAATGCAATAGAGATGTTCATTTCACTACTTTCATTCCGCTACTTCCATCCTTCCGCTACTTTCATTCCACTACTTCCACCAGCTGTGAAAATAGCAGAACAATGTTTGTTCTGACAGTTTCTGAGATGTTCTGATAGTTTCCGAATCAGAGGCATTCCAAGTAACGGGCAATTCCGCAATTGCGGAAGGAAATAGCAGAGTGGAAAAAAGGAGTTGCTGCTTCAGCCCTAGTTCACCCTCCTCTGCCCACCCCATCGCCCAACAGCTGAATAAGGGGAGCAGCCCCAATCCTGCACTCTCAGAGATGTTGTAGTAGACTTAGCAGTGTACTGGGGTTGCTTTGCAGAAGGTGTGAATCCTGTATTTTGTCCATCTCCTTATATGGCCTCTGCATTCATTTTTGTAAAATTAGATGGTAGTTCCTAACCTCAGGATGACTTTCTGGCTAAGGAACGTAACTTGATTATACAGACACAGGAGTGCCTGTATAGTTAAGGCGTTGAGCACTCTCCATTATAATGAATGAAAATTCTATTGCAGCGCCCAGAAAGGCCCAGCAGGCATTGCAGCGCCCAGAAAGCCCCTCCAGGTGAGCAGGGCCCCACCCCATAGCCACAAGCCAAAGGTGCACGCCCGCGCCCAG
>QEPC01000449.1:634193-685395 GCA_003113815.1 Sphenodon punctatus | reverse complement strand
CTGTCCCCTCTCCTTGTCTCCCCCTCCTTGTCTTTTAGATTGTAAGCCACAGGTAGGGACCGCAGCTGATTATATGTTCTGTACAGCGCCAGGTTGTTGCTGGCGCTTTATAAATGTTTAATAATAATAATAATAATAATAATATTCCTTAAAACTTTGAGATACTTTACCCTACCATTCTGCAATTTTGTATGAAGGGTTGCTTGGGTGAGAAGTTTAAACTGTGCACATTTTAGAAAAAATGGATTTTAAATGGCTGATATATAGTCCTTGAAAGGTTGGAGGTTGAAAAGCAGTTTTAATACCCCCCCCACCCTGACCGCCTCAATTCGATCAGCCTTGGGGCAGGGTGTTACTTTTGGGTCAGGACTTGAAAACCCTTTAAAAAAATTAAATCCTGTTGGCTATGGGTGCTGTGGCTTTATTTTTTATTTAATTTTTTTTAAATCACCCATTATTTTTTAAATTAGAAGCTTTTAAAAATCCCATTTTAGTCTACGGAAATACCACACAGCTGCCCTTATGCAATGCATGCACTGTCTCCCATAGACTAAAAAATCCTAGTCATAACCACCCCAGACCCTGGGCAGGAGCCTGGGTGTGAGGGGAGAAACTCATGCCGCACCCCCACCTGCCCTCTTGCCTGGTTCTTCGTTGCCCACCTACTTCTAGGTCTGTTCATGTTCTGTTAACCAGCCTGCCTTCCATTGCTGGCACCCCCACCACTTTCAAAGCCCCCTCACCACTGACTGGCTTCTGTGTTCATGCTGGGGTGCCGCCATGTTTGTTACTGCGGCATGCTGGAAAGTGTAGTCTCAGCATGCCAGCCACAGAGAAAATATGGCAGCAGCTCCACCATGCACACAGACTCCAGTTGGCACTGCGGGGGCTTTGAAAGTGATGGCAGCAGCAGGCAGGCAAGTTACTGGACTAATATGTAGGTGGGCAGCGTAGGTTCCCACGGGGGGGCCGCATGCAGAGTCTGCCTGGGCCGGTGCTGGCAGGCCCAAACTTGTACCAGCAAACCAGTACCAGCCTGCCTGAGTCTCTCTCCCTCTCCCTGGAGCGCTGTGGGGAACCCACGGCTGGAATAAAAGGGGCTGCAGATGAAGATTGAGGGATAGCGGCAGCGGGGGGGGGGAGGTTAGGGCTGGGAGAGCAGGGCTGAAGGTGGGGTTTGAGGGTCAGCAGGAGAGCTGTGGGGATCTCAGGGAGGGGGAAGCAGGAGCGGTGGGTAGGGATTATGGGGCAATGGTAGAGCTGGGGCTGCAGGTGTAGTATGAGGAACAGAAGGAGGGCTGCAGGGGCTGTGGGTGGAGACTGAGGAGCAGTAACATCTGGGGGGCAGCGTTGGGGGATCAGAGGCAGTGGATGGGGATTTAGGGGTGGTGACAGACCTGAAGTGGCTGCGAGTGGGGATTGAGGGGTAGTGGAAGACATGGGGTGGACAGCTAGGCTGTTGCAGCAGCATAAGCAAGGTGGTTGGGGAGCTAGGTTGTTGCAGGGTGCTCATGCTTGTATAAAAGCCTAGCTGTCCCTCAATCCCCACCCACAGTACCTGCTCTCCCAGCCTCAGGTTCCTCACATCTCTGCAGCTGCCCCCTCATCCCCTCTGTAACAAAGGGACTTGGTACAGTCCAGGGTCTATGGACTGGGAACACCCCAGACTTGGAGAGACTTGGTACAGCCCAGGTGTGGGGGAGGGGAACTCTCACTCTCGCTCTCGCTAACTGCCGATTCTTACCAGTAAGCAGGCATCTGAGCAGAAGCACGTGGAGCGCTCTGGAGATACACCGTAACAATAAAGCCCGAGCTATCATTAAACATACTGGATCTCCTAGTCTTCTTGTTACATGGTGGCAACGGTGCTAGAACAGCCCACAGAGAGACTGAGAGTAATGCAGAGATGGCCCAGGCGCTGAAGCCACCAGCACCCTTGGATTTCAGAAGCTCTGATCTGGCAAGCGAATGGAGCCACTGGAGGCAAGAATTTGAGCTCTACACAGATCTGGCCACAGTGAAAACTGAAGAAGGAGACAGGGTAAAACTTCTATTCTAGCTTGTGGGGCCCCAGGGGAGGAAGATATGTGAAAGCTTAAAGCTGTTCCATGGATCCCCACTCTCTACAGTAATGACTCCCCTAGAGGCAAACTGTGCACCCAAGCACAACAATACCATGGAGCGCTTCAGATTTTTCAGTAAGGAACATGGAGAAAGGAAAGCCTGGAGGCCTCTGTGGCTGAACTTAGGAACTGGAGGAATCTCTAATTTTGGACAGGATTGTATGTGGGGCATCAGACAGGAAGCTGCAGGAGCAGCTGCTCGAGGATGCAGAATTGACCCTGATGAGATGCATAGACATAGCGCGCGTTGTGGAGGCTGCCAAGGAAAGAGTGAGGGCCCTAGAGAGATGGGGGGTGGGGGGTGGGGGAGGGAGAGATACCATTTTGAAGGTGGGAAGGAGCAAGTCCCTGTGTGGCAGAAAGCCAGGCGAGCCCTCACAGGGCGGGACACCACCAGAGCAATGGGGGAAATGCGCTTTTTGTGGGAGAAGGCATGAAAGGAACAAGGACATATGTCCAGAGTATGGGCAGAGATGCAACACATGTGGCAAGCCTAATCATTTTAGCACCATGTGTAAGGCAAGCAGAAAAGCACAAAGAGTAAGAATGATGCAAGAGGAAGGAGAGAGCTCCAGAGAGTCTGAAGATGAGGAAGACAGGGTGACATCCATAACTGTAATTCCACAGCCTCACCAGGTGAGGGCAGTTAACACCAGAACACAAGCAGCCATTTTTGCCACAATATTATTAGGGGACAGGAAAGTGCAGTTGCTATAGGACTGTGGAGCCACATGCAACGTAATCCCCAGAAAAGACCTGACACCCAATACTGTAATTAGAAAAACTACAAGAACATTGCTCATGTACAATCACATCACAGTGCAACTGCTAGGAAAATGTAACCTGACTATAAAAAACCCTAATAATGGGGAAAAGTACAACCTTAAGTTTGTGCAAGTAGAAGAGGAGGGGCAACACCCACTACTAGGGTCACTGATCATCCAGAGTATGGACTTGGTGAGAGTGCAGCATCACAACTTTGTGCACTGTGTCAATCAGAAGCAGATGGAAGGGCTGAAAGTCACCCTGACAGGGAAGCTAAGTGAGCATAAATCAGCCAAACACCAGGTGGGGTCAGTTGAAGCAAGTGCCACCAGAATAAATTAATGAAATAATCTATATTAATGAAATCTGAAGATGTTTTCCAGGGAGATGGATGCCTGAAGGGCGTGGAACACTTGGAAGTGGATGAATCTGTGCTTCCAGTATGCCTACCCCTCCGAAAGATCCCGGTAGTGCTTAACAAGGCAGTGAAAGAAACGCTGAAGACTCTGACAGAGCGAGGCATTATCAGGGCAGAAGCCAACATGACATGGCAACATGGCAACATTCTGGTGGTCAGAAAGCCATCAGGTAAGCACTGCATATGCATTGAACCTAGGTCTCTAAATAAAACATTAAGAGGGCACACTACATACTGCCCACAATAGAGGACATACTGTCCAATCTTGCTAGGGCACGTTTCTTCACCGTGTGTGATGTGAGGGATGGGTTTTGGCATGTGTCCCTAGACAAGGCATCAAGCAGATTAACTACCTTTGCAATGCCATTTGGAAGGTACAGGTGGCTACACATGCCAATGGGCATCTCCCCCGCACCCGAAATCTTCCAAAGGAGGCTACATCAGGCCCTGGAAGCATGAGAGTATTTTCAGATGATGTGCTGATATTCTGAGAAGGGGCCACCAATGAAGCAGCGGAGACCAATCATGTCCACAACCTAGTCAGGTTCCTCAAGAGATGCAGGAAGCAGATCAAACTCAATGGAGAGAAAATGAAACTGAAACAATGGCAGGTGGCCTACATTGGGCAGATAATATCAGCGGAGGGTTTGAAGGCAGACCCCAAGAAAATAGAGTCCATCTTGGATATGCCACAACCCATGGATGTGAAAGGAATACAGAGACTAATCAGGATGGTGAACTACCTCTCAAAATATTGCCCCAATCTAGTCACTGAAGCCGAACCACTACGGAAACTGACACAACAACACATCGCATGGGACTGGGGCCACCCACAGGAACAAGCACTACAAAGAATAAAAGAGCTGTTGACCAAGGCACCTATCCTGCAGTATTACCAACTGAGGCAACAACTCTTCCTCCAGTGCAATGCCTCAGAGAAGGGACTAGGTGCAGCACTGCTACAGGACAAGTCCATTGAATATGCCAGCAGGGCACTATCAGAGACCGAACAAGGGTACGCGCAGATAGAGAAAGAACTCCTGGCTGTGGTGTTTAGAGTGGAACGCTTTCACCAATATATGTTTGGCCACTAGGTGGTAGTGCTATCCGACCACAAACCACTAGAGACCATCCTGAGAAAACCCTTGCTGGGTGCACCCAAACACCTACAGCGCATGCTGATGGGACTGCAAAATTATAACATTGAGATCTGGTACTATCCAGGGAAAGACCTGGACTTGGCAGACACACTGAGCAGAGCCTTCCTTAAGCATGAGGACGAGGAGGGAGACGAAGACATCAAATCCATAAACATGCTCCTAGATGTCCCCATGAGGAAGGACAAGCTGAAAGAGCTAAAGGAAGTCACGGAAAAAGATGCAACATTGCAAGTGCTCAAGACCACCATTCTCAGGGATGGCCTGTGGACAAGGCCAGGGCACCTACAGAAACAGAGGCATACTATCAGTGCAGGGCAGAACTGAGCATGCAGGACAGACTGATATTTAGAGGCTCAACAATAACGATACCCACATTGCTTTGACAAAGAGTACTGGAAACGATCCACGTTTCACACATGGGGGTGGAAAGTTGCATAAGGCTAGCCCGAGACTGTGTATGCTGGTCTGGCATGGGAGCACAAGTAAGAGCATTCTGTGAAAGGTGCAAAACCTGCAGAGCAGACAGCATGCAACAACAAAAGGAGAACTTGTGGCCATACGACCCACCTACGAGACCCTGGGAGAAAGTGGGGACAGACTTGTTCACATGGAAGGGCAGACAGTATTTGATAACAGTAGACTATTTTTCCAACTTTTGGGAAGCTGACAGGCTGGAAGACACGTAATCCAAAGATGTCATTGAGAAGCTATGACGACACTTCTCAAGACAGGGTATACACAAGCAGCTGATGAACGACAATGGACCCCAATTCACCTCTGCAAAATTTCAGGCATTTACCCAGAAAGTTTGAACATGTCACCTCATCCCCTGCCTACCCACAGAGCAATGGAAAGGTGGAGTCAGCTGTAATGACGGAAAAGAGACTCTTCAGCCGAGCAGAAAAAACAGGCACAGACCCTTATCTTGCCTTCCTAGCGCATTGTAACATGCTCACTCAGGGGTGCAGTAGCAGCCCAGCACAGGCACTATTGGGTTGCAGGACAAAAACCTTGATACCCATCTCAAACAACCAGCTGAGACCAAAAATAGAGAGAAATCAGCACCAGGAGATGCTTGAAGCACAGCAGTGACAAGCAAACTAAAACAGGTCAGCACAAAATCTCCTACCTCTGGACGCAGGCACACAGGTTTGGATCCAACCAGCAGAGGGCTCCAACAATACCTGGGCCAAAGGGACCATAAACAGGATGGTAGCCCCCAGATCCTACGAGGTGATAACCAGAGAGGAATACATCATATGGAACAACCGTAAACACCTTCAGGTGAGACACGGCCACAGGGAAAATCCAGAGTCCCGGCCGCGAACACAGAGGGCAAACCCCAAGCCAGACACCAAGGGAGTAGAAGACAAGGAGGACTACTACATGCAACGGCTGGCAGATGAGCCGGAGTGGCTCCAGAAAATGGTACGGGGAGATCCACCTGGTTGGTGAAAGCCTCCAGGGAGACATTGGGGATGGTGCTGGCGAGAGTGGTGAACGCATCCCTACAGCAGGGGAGGTTGTCACCCAGCCTCAAGGAAGCTGTGGTGCATCCCCTGCTGAAAAAAACATCATTAGATGTGGATGCACTCGCCAGCTACTGACCTGTTGAGTGGGCGGTGGCACTCCAGCTCCAGGCGAATCTGGACAGCATCGGTTTCCTGGACCCTTTTCAATCTGGGTTCCGTCCCGACTATGGCACTGAAACAGCGTTGGTGGCCTTGGTCAACAATCTCCACTGGGAGATGGATGCAGGATGTTCTACATTTCTTATCCTGCTAGATCTCTCGGCTGCTTTTGATACCGTGGACCATGGGCTGCTGTTGAGATGGTTGCGAGACCTGGGTGGTCTGGACGGGATTGTTCTTGAATGGTTCTGCTTATTCCTCTCGGGGAGAAGCCAATGGGTGGTGCTGGGAGCTGAAACATCTTGCCCCCGCGACTTCTCCTGTGGCATTCCGCAGGGTTCTATCCGGTCTCCTTATTTAATGTATATATGCAGCCCTTGGGGGAGGTCGTGAGAGGGTTCGGGGTGCATTGTCACCAATATGCTGATGATACTCAGCTGTACCTCTCTTTTTCAGCTGACCCAGACCCTGCTGTCTCGTTGCTATGTCAGTGTTTGGAGGTCGTGGCGAAGTGGATGCGGCAGAGCAGACTGAAGCTCAACCCCGATAAGATGGAGATGATGGTGGTGGGGAGGGCGAGGGAGGTGTTGGCCTCCCTGATTGGGGGAGTCTGTCCTCCTATAGCTCAGCAGGTTCAGAGCTTGGGGGTGGTGTTGGACTCGGATCTCCGCCTGGATTGACAGGTGGAGGTGGTGGCGAAGGCCGCCTTCCACCAGTTGTATCTAGTGTGGAGGCTGCATCCATACATTTCTGGGCCAGATATGGCCTCCCTCATATATGCCTTCATTACCTCGAGGCTGGACTACTGCAATGCGGTCTACATGGGGCTGCCCTTGTTCCTCGTCTGGAGGCTTAAGCTAGTGCAGAATGCAGCGGTCTGGCTCCTGACGAGGACAGGTCGTCGGGAGCACATAACACCAGTGCTCCGGACTCTGCACTGGTTGTCAATAGCATGCTGAGCCAGATTCAAGGTATTAGTATTAATCTAAAAGGCCCTTCACGGTCTGGGCCCCTCGTACCTCAGGGACCACCTCGCTCTCTGTGCCCCAGAGCGGTTCCTTCGGTCTGCCGGAGGTGCCTTCTTAGAGGTCCCCCATGTTAGGCGGGGGGTTACAATGGACAGGGCATTCTCAGTTGCCGGGCCGCATCTTTGGAATGCCCTCCCAGAGGAAGCTCACCTGGCCCCAAGCCTTTTGACATTCCAGAGGGTTTGTAAAACCTGGCTGTTCACCCAGGCCTTTGGGGAGGGGGAAAGGGGATGGGTTTGGGTGTTGGCTCTCCCCTACCTTAAGTTTTATAGTTTTATCTTTTTTGTTTCCCAAATCCTGTTTTAAGTCTAACTTTACTGTGTTGTTTTAAAATGTTTTTATGATTGTTTTATGAAACTGTACATCGCCCCAAGATGCCGTAGGCATGGGGGTGACTCAGAAATGTTTAAAAATAAAAATAAATAAATAGTAAGGGACTCACCAAATGCAGATGACAGCGAGATGCACCACCACCACCCCCCGCCGAAAGTGACGAGGGGAGGTCGAACAGAGAACCGGACCCACCAGAGGCGACGCCGAAACAGGAAAGAAAGCAGACCAGACAGTCCAGGGCAGGCCGCCCACTGAAGACTCCTGAGTACCTGAGAGACTACACAACCTTTTAAGAGCCCGTGGTAAAGATGGGGCTTCAACAGGGCTAAGGGTGGTTTTAGACAATCCCGCTCACAAGCGGGATTGTTCAGTGCCGGCATCGGGCACCTGCCTTCCTCTCTACACCGTGTCTGATGTTCAGAAGAGCATCAGACATGGCATAGAGTGTTTGTGCGCATGCGCACCCTTCTGTGCGTGCGCACTCAGGCAAAGAAAATGGAAGTGTGACGTAAAGCCGGCACAGCGGCAATCCGCCTTGAAGGGAGCAGGATCGCCGGGCCGGCTTCATGCGGCAGAGATCCGGCGTTCAAGTGCACCAGGGATTTAGACGAGCGGCAACAATGGCGGCTGATAAAGGATTCAGCTGCCATTTGCGTCTCGTCTAAAAATGCCCTAAGAGCTTGTAACCTCTGGCCACACAGACACACACACTCTTTCACCTAATCTTAATTTTTTAAAAGGACAGAAGATGTAATAGAGGGACTTGGTACAGTCTAGGCTCTATGGACTGGGAACGCCCCAGGCTTGGAGAGACTTGGTACAGCCCAGGTGTGGTGGAGGGGAACTCTCGCTCTCTCTAACTGATTATTCTTACCAGTAAGCAGGCATTTAAGCAGAAGCACGTGGAGTGCTCTTGAGATACACTATAAAAATAAAGCCCGAGCTATCATTAAACGTACTAGGTCTCCTAATCTTCTTGTTACGCCTGCCATTCCCCAGCTTCAATATTGCCCCGAACCTGCAGAGGAAGACAATTGGGACTGAAAGACCAATGCAATGCGTCGAGGCATGGAACCTAACTTGGAATCAAGCACAATATGCGAGACTGTACAACATCTTTACTGCTTACATGGTTTGAAAATTAAGGAAGGAGCCTTAACTTGCAATCCCCATGCCTTTTTACAGCATCACTGAATTTGCAAGAGCCTTAACTCTTCTTGTCAACAGTAGGTTTTTTATTATAGAATGTATGCCTTCACCAAAGCAGAAATCAAGTGGCTTTCTGTAGCTAGAATATCAACCAGAGGGTGTAGTGGGATGAATGGCTACACTAGGGGCCAGGTTTGGGGGAAGGTTCAAAGGAGAGGAAGCAGGATAGCCAGGTTTCAGATCAGGAGTTCAGGGAAGGACCAAAAAAGTTTTATCAGTAGCACTGTGGTCAAGACTTCCCTATGTCTTGAATTCTATTCTGGTGAGGTCACACTATTCTAGTTTTATATTATTCTATAGTCAAAAAACCTTTTCTGTTTAAGAAAATTCAGTCATCCTCCAAAAAGCATGGAATTTAAAAACAAAAAACAATTGTGCACCCCTAGTACTTAACCTGCAGAGGAAGAAGATTGGAGCTGAAAGACCAAGAGGCAACATGTGAGGCATGTAGGGGTGTTCATTTCGTTTTTGTTATAACAACAAGAAAAAGAGAACTCTTGATTTCATTAGTGAATAATGAAAATGAAAGAAAAAAATGAAACAACAAAATATTTTTGTTTCATTATTTTGAGATAATCAAAAACAGTGAAAAACACTGGAAAAACACATTTCCAGCTATAACATTTTTGTTTTTCATTCAATGGGGATGAAACCTGGTGAGGTTGTACCACAAATGAAGGGTAGGTATTATGCCTGCCAAATCTAAGGAAGATTGGATAAAGGGATCCACTTTTCTAAACAATTGGAAATGTGTGATTTTAAGAAAAGCTGTGTATGCATTTCTGGCTGTAACCTTTGTCTTCCACCCAATTTGGACAAGGCTTGGACAGATTATACCCCCTCCCTCCCTGAAAGTTACTCTCTGCCAAATTCCAGAAAGATTGGATAAAGGGTCCTGATGTTATGAGCAATTTACTTGTAAATGCATTTCTGGCTGGAACATCTTTGTATTCCATCTAGTTTGCATGACATTTGAAATGATTGTATCTAATCTTATACCTTCAGGATCTTCTCTGCCAAATTTCAGAAATATTTGACAAAGGGTCTCTCAATTTTGTTAACCTGCCCCCTCCTGGGGTGCTCTCTGCACACTGACTGACACCACCACACACCTGGGGTGCCCTCCCAGACTGAAACCTGTGTCAAATAGCAAAGATGACTTATCTCCTCTGGACAATTGGCTTGGCATTTCAAAGACATTCACACCTCTGGGACAGAGATGTGATTGATCCCTTACTGCATGCCTCCATCTTTCCAGGACCAATCTTGGGCGACTGAGGTGGGCATAGAAGGGACATAATTGGGACTTCAGACAGCAAGGCAGAGATGAGGGGAAAGCATCCCAGCAATCAAGATACATGGTTCATGTATCCAGGTTGGCCAATTTTCATCACAATCACATCCTGCACACACTGACAGAAGACATAAGAGAATCCCTTATTGGCGCATTCCTGAGCAGATGCTTCCAACTTCCCAGTAAGAGGGGGGAGGGGGGGAAATGGGTTAGGGTGATCACAGCACAGGGTGAGGAGGATATATGGTTGACATCTCTACAGGCCAATTGGCATCATAAATGCATCTTGTATCACTCTAACATGGGAGAATCCCTGGCATAGGCTCACTCTTTGCAGATGCTGTTGCAGGCTTATATAATTGGGACCTTTTATCTAATCTTTCTGAAATTTGGTGGAGATGATCCTGAGGGATGAATCCTTCCAAATTTCATCTAAAATGGGTGGAATACAGAGATATTACAGCCAAAAATGCATTTACAAGTAAATTGCTTGTAACATCAGGACCCTTTATCCAGTCTCAAATTTGGCAGGCATAATATCCTCCTTTTGGGTTGCAATCTCCAAGTTTTATCCAAATTGAATGAAAAACAAAAAAGGTTGCAGCAAAAAATGTATTTCAATTGAAACCAATGTAAATAAAAAATGAAAGGAGTAATGAAAACGAAAGAAAGACTAATGAAAGGTAATGAAAATGAATGACATTAGAACAACAAAAACTAAAGGAGTAACAAAAACAACATACATTTCTGTTCACATCCCTAGGTGCATGGAGCTTAAGTTGGAAGGTACCACAATATGTGAGATTGTACAATGTCTTTACTGTTTACATGGCATGGAAGTTAAAGTTCTTTGAGATGGCTCTGCACATTCTCACAAAACTACAGAACCACTCGAAGAACCACCACCCCTCCCCTGCCCAATCCTGGTTGTGTGACGTCACCCAAGAGCTGATCAGCACTGGTACAGGGCCAGGAGCCGACAGGGAACTGCTAGTTAGAAAAGAATCGCTGCTGCGGGGCCCACAGGACCCATGTTGGGAGGCTGGAGCAGCCATGGGCTACATCCGGGAGCAAGTGGTGGCGGCAAGGGACAGGGGTGTCAGGGAGGCATCTGACCCCATTCCCCAGAACAAAATTGCCCCGAGCCCCACTGAATGAGGGAGGTAGGAGGAGGAAATGTCCCCCACTTTGCTCCCTGAGCATGTCCTGTGCAATGCAGAAGAAGCTCTTCTAAGAAGTCCTACCCACACACCAGCACTTAGAGGCTGATCGGCACTGGCATGTGGCCGATTAGGCATGCACAATGTTATGAAGACTCCCATTGACTTAAATTCATTCTGTGATTTTAAAGTTTGGGATATCATTGAAGAAATCCAAAAAGGAGGCAGTCCAGAGAAATAATTATGTAACAACACTATATGCCAAGTCTATCTTTACACTAAGTACTGGTGGTGTTTTTAAAAAGACACCTTAAACCCGGAAGTAAAATTAATTTCTTCTCTGAATCGTTCAACTGCTATAACACGTCTGTCTCTTGTCAGATTTGTATGAAATTTGGACAGTTGGCATTCCACACCCTAGAGACCCTTCCTGCCAATTTTCCCACAAATAGATCAACGGATGCCAATTTTATAAGCAATAGAATGCTCAGGTTATATAATGGAGACTGCGTACTGACCTTAACTATGGAACACCAGGAAGGAACACAATATGCATGTGTTCCTTCATGGAACATTATTAGAATCTTTGTGGCTTTTTGTGTTTGAAACTCACCACAAGTTCGTGCCATTGTGCCTGACATTTATTTACTTTCCCATTTCATTTACAATCTACTGGATGCTCTGCTTGAATTTCTGTGTTTGTCAATGAGCAACTGAACTCTGACTTTCATCCAGTAGAATTGTATTGCCTTGCCATGGGTTTCACTTGTCATATTTTTACTCTTGCATAATGCTTAGGGCAAGTGCCCTTGGAATTTTGCTCTTGTTCAGTTGAGTCACCTGCGTATGCTGAAGACAAACAATAGCTAAAGCAGCTGTGATCAAAGAATGCACCGACAAAAGGGAAAGTTATGTCTTATGCTGAAGCAAATGCCAAGTAAGCTACAGCCAAATGCAGAGGGAGCAACTTAGCAACCTTTTTCTGTTATCACTGAGCACCTCCCAGCCTGTCAGTTCTGTTTGTAGGAAACTTCAAAGACCTGTTGCAGAGAATAGTTTGATTGAAACAAGCAGGCAGAAACATGAGTATGCACTGCGAGACCAGTTCTCTAATCTATAGCAGGGAATTTTTGACTGGAATTGAATCTTGCATGTTGGTACATGAAGAAAAGTAGAAGAAGTCTCTCACTACTGATCAGATATTGAAGTCAATAAGAGTTTCCTCACTGACATCAATGAGGTTTGGCTCAGGCTCTTTTGTTTTTTAAGAATGTAAAAATGTACAATTATGAAGTCACCAACAACTTCAGGCAAATCTTAATGACTGTTGTGATCAGCTATTGTCAGAAAATCTAGGGCCAAAATCAGTCCTTGTGTAATGAGTCTATCCTTGAAGGCATTGCTCCTTTCTATTTTTCTGTCCTCATTTGTCACTATGTTCTTGCCTGGAAAATTTGTTCCTACTCTGACACCACCTTCAAGTCCCCTGTTCCCTGAATCCCTTTCCCCTTTTCCCCATGCAACTAGATCAACTGCCTCCTTTAACACAAATGCTCTGCATCTTCCAACCTTCAAATACATCCCGAGAACCTATATCTTTCATCAAGCTTTCCAGTATCCCGCTCCCACATTGCTCACTAATGTTTTTCCCTATACGGTCATACTTAAAGTCCCCCCTCCTTCCCTTGTAACTAGGCCAAGCATATGAACCTTGAAATTCTCAACTTCATCACCGTATCCCTGTCTCCTCCTCCTCGACTTCCCTTCCTTGTCCAGCCTAGATTGTAAGCCCGTTGGGGCAGGGACCCATCTCCAGTCATGACTGTTCAGTGTCAGGTACATTGCTGCAGCTATCATAATAATAAATAAGAATAAAATAGCTTAAAGGGGTTCAGATTGGTTTCCTCATTCTGGCTCGGCATCACACCTAAAGCTAGATTTGAGGGCACCATTAAGGATGCATTTAACAAGGCTGAGAATGTCCTTAATGGACACGGCATTAACTGTGAGACGTAGATAAAGAATACACAGGGAAGAAAGAATTTACCCGTGTGGCATGGGAATGGTGAAGGCTAGAAGTACATTATGTACCTGAGTGCTTGTTATTTACTGAGTTAAGCACAACAATAAGTTTCTCTTATACTTGTTGAAAGATTAGTTGGGTTCTCGAAGCTTGAAAAATTAATATGGTTATGTCAACATCTGAGCCTTCCATTGAAAGAAAATTGGCAACTTTTGCAGCAGCTTCTATTCGTAAAAGATACCTTGTGTGTGTTTTGAATACTTAAATTTTCTATTTTATATAGGGGGGTTTTGTGGGGATTTTTTTTTAGTGGCTGCTGGTGTAACAATTTGTCCTAAATAACAGTGCTATTGTTATATGCATTGTTTATAACAACATTTTTAGTTTTCCACTGAAAGAAAACTGGCAATTTTTCCAGCAGCAGATGATTTTATTTGTAAATGATATTTTGTGTGTGTTCTGAATATAAAAAATCTTTGATTTTATATAGTCTCATATGACTGTTGGTGAAATAACTTGCACTATGCAATAGCTCTATTATGCAATATGCAGTGTGTATGTGTATATATATATAGTGTTGGGCAATGGCAGTTGCCGAATGCCAAATAAATAAATAAATAAATAAATAAAAGAAAGGGCTCAAATGAGGCATGGTGACTGTGTGTTTAAGGAACTCTGCTACGTTTCTGAAGGCTGCAGGTTCAAATTATGCTTGGTCTTATGCTGGATATGGCTCATATCCAGTCCACCTAGCCGTGAACGGACTTGATCCACTGGGCTCGAAAAGTCAAAGGGTGTCTGATGTGGTGCTGACCACATCAGTCCCTTGCGCACCATTGACCACAGAACCTGGTGTGCTTTAACCACACTAAGCTGAAAGGTCTCATGAGTTGGGATGAACATTGACCTTTAAAAGGACTTCACTGGAGTTAAGCCTGCTTATATGCCAGTGATGAGAATGGCATCTCTTTGTTAGTGTTTCTGAATAAAGAGGAAGGATGTACTAAAGGTAACAGGAAACTTGTTTCAGTTGAAAATTTGCAACTATCAGTTGTTATTTCTGTAGCACTCCCTGCCAAAATACCGCTCTTCAAGGACAGGGCATGGTCAAAAATGACAACCAAGTTCTTTATCTGGCCCACCACCTCCACCCAAACCCCAGCAACATGCAGGGGCATAAAGGAGGCAAGGGAGGTGGCCCCTCTTCCCCAGAGTGAGTACAAGGTATCTCTGATTCATCCAGCTGACTAGGTTGTTCAGGTGTTCCTCAAAGGCAGAGGCTGTGGCAGCAGAGCTCACAGAGCAAGAGATATGCAGTTGTTTATCAGCAGCATAGTGATGCTATTCAACCTTCTGGTTGGTCATGACATTCCCAAAGTGTTACACGCATACACTGAACTGAAAGAATTGATCCTTGGGGAATACTGATATTTCAAGTCTCTCTGGGATGATGTGTAACGTATCCATCCATCACCACCGATTGACCCAAAGTCTTTCCAGAATACTGGAACCACCAACTGGAAGCTTCTGTCATGCCAGAATGCACGGAGCTATACTGCTCCTGGTTCTGACAGCTGCGGAACTAGGCTGTCTCCTGGCCTCAGGAGATAGGGAGGAGAGTTGTTCTGCCCCTGGCCCCAGGAATGAAGCTAGGCTGCCCCAGGAGCAGGGTGATAGGGAGCAGGGCATAGAGCCAAGCTGCTGCCAATTCACATACTCCTAAGGCACCACGGCTACTGCTCATGAGTGGCTATGGGAGACTGGGGGATGAAGGAAAGATCAGAAGCAACTTGTTCTTTGTCTGATCAAGTCATAGGGCACAGTCCCCAATACTCTCCTGACTCCCTCAGTCACACCTCACTTCCTTTCTCCCTACAAGGCACAGGGCCAAAAATGTTTACTATTTTCTGCCCGTGCAGGGGCAGCTTCCTGTATTTGCTGAGTTCCAGGGAAGCAAAGGCCAGACAGGAAAAGGAGATCATCACACCATGATAATGCAAACATGAGCTTGTGACACATGGATGCCAGATCCAGGGGATGTGTTACTGACTGGGGAAGTGGAGTCAGATGCAATTGACCCGTGGGATAGTGACACACTCTGTACATGGAGTCGTAAAAATATTATGTAAACAACAGAGCTCTTCTGAGAGAGGACAAAAGGGGCATTTGCAGGGATGGTTCTTTCACTGGGCAGGAAATGGCACCACCCTGCCTGGCTCCCCGTTACTTGTTGTAACTTCCACATTGTCAAAACGAGAGCTAGCACACATGCACACATGGCTACTCTTTATCTTTGCCTTTTGTTGCATGTACTGGCATCATCCTGGCAAGAGCAGAAGGAGGAAGAAGCCTCCCCTGGGCTCTGCTGCATCTGCGTCCCTGCGCCATACAAGGGCATTAGAACTCAAGGGAAGGGGTGGGGGAGGGGGAGACTCCCTGCAGGCCCCTCGGGGAGAGTCAGGCCAATTGCTTGGCCCTGAGGCACTGGAACCTGGCGGCCCAGGTCAATAGCAATGAAGAAATTTCTATACCAGAGCAGAGAGGGCTGAAGCCACCCCTCTCTCTTCCATGAAGGCTGTAGAGTGAGCAGGAGCCACATGGCCAGAGAAGCAATTTTGGCCAATTTTACACAACACAAAAATGGGTTGTTATAAGTGCTTGAGAGAATACCGGGTGTTATAAATGCTGGAGTTTTGTAATGTGTGAAGGCACTATTCCCCTTGTGCCAAACTCCCCCGCTAACCCCAAGGGAGCTCTCCAACCCTGGCACAAAAAGAATTACTCACAGGGGAAAGTTTGCAAGTATTTCCATAGGGAGTTAGGTAAGGGTGGTGGTCACAGGCCAGCAGGCTATAGGGAGACGGAATGATAAAAAAATGGGTGAACAGAAACACAACAAGCTTTCAAGTAAACACAACAGTCCAGATCCCACCTCTGGTGGTGTTTCCCAGTGTTAGTCCCAGAGCATTCCATGTGCAATAATAGCTTACAACTCCAAATCCATTCTGACCAATCCTGGTCCTGTGTCTGTGCTGCTCAACTCTCCACTCTGTGACTGTCTGAGATCCTCCCATGCTGGAGCAGGGTCCAGCAGGGTCTCCCCTTGGGGCTGCTCACAGGCACAGATATAGTCTCTGCTGGGCTCCCCACTCCAGGGCTGGCACACACTGCCCCTTTCAGCAGCACCTTCTAGTTAGGGCTGTACCGAATACCACTTCCAGGTACTTGGGCCAATTTCTGATTTTCCGGGTACTTGATCCAGGTACTTGGTGGTACTTCAAAACTTTTTCTGAGGACCCACAATTCAGAACTCTGAATTCCAGACCTTGGAAATACTTGGAACTCAACTTCAGAACACTGGTGTATGCACAGCATGGCCCACCATCAGCAGTGAGTGCATCCACTTTAAGATCCTTATGCCAAGCAAGCAGTCTAGGAAGAGTGGGACTTTCGCTCAAGAATACAACCAACCCACAAAACAGTGCAACTGTGTCAGAAATTCCCCAGCCCAGCAGACATAATTGTTATAACACCCACAAGAAAGAAACCAAACATTCATTCATACACACCCACCCACACCATTTTTTTTTAAAAAAGGCATGACATTGGTGTGGTTCTGGTAACTTTAACAGCCCAGGCAAGGGCAGCCATGCAGAGAGATCACTCTGGCCTCAAGGTGCCAAGCAGTGTGAACAGCAGTGGCACATGCTTATTTTTTTTAAAAGCATGGCGTTGGTGTGGTCAGGCGCAGTGCCAGCCTCAGGGTGCCAGGGGCACTGCCCCTACTGGCCTTCACACTCCCAACAGTTTTTAAAAAACATTACCTCGCCCCTCCCCCCGGGTCCCGGCGGTGCGGTGGACCATTCAGAGCCTCGGTGAGACTGTGTCAAGCCGCTTGGGCACTCTGAACTTCTGGGTTGATGATTGCGCATGCGCAAGCATGTTGCTGTACTCTGCGCATGCGCAACCATTAAGACACCGATGCCATCAGCCAGGAGGTCGCGAAGGGAGGGCGGGGCTGCGGGGGAGGAGGCACACAGCCAAGTTCAGGAGGAGAGCCGAGACAGAGCTCTGCAAGGGGAAAAACTTTAAAGAATGCATGTTGGGCAGCTCGGGAGTGCCATCCAGTCCATGTTCAGAGAAATCAACAACGCGTTGCAAGGATTGCTGGGGGCATTCTTTCAGGCAAGTCTATGGAGAAGAAAACTGGTATCGCAGTATGTAATATGGGCTGTAGCCCTTGGCGCCGGGGGGGCGGGGGGAGAGAAATACATGATGTGTGTGTGACTGTTTTCGTGTGTGTATGTGTGTGTGCACGCGCACTATTGGCCGGTGGAACAGCAATTGGGGGGGGGTGTGGAGTGGAGAGTGTCTGTGACTGTTTACTTTTTAATTTCTTCTGTGTCCTGAGCTTGGGCTTTTTCTGTCGACTCTCATGTGGTGTGAGGGTGGGGGCTGCCTGCTGCAGAGATCAAATATAAAGGTGATTCCACCAGATGACATTTTCTCTCTCTTTGACTCAGTCCTTGAGAGAGAGAGAGAGAGAGAGAGAGAGTTAGCTTGCAGTTGGTCATCTGGCTGGTAGTCAGACTGAATCTTTGAATCAATTCACTATTACTTAGATTAGATTTAGATATTTTATTATTTAATAATAATCATCTCAAGGAAGCAAGTTAGGTATAGGGTAGTAGTTAGTGCTAAGTCAGACCAAGGGTCCATCATCATCAAGCCCAGCATCCTGTCCTCGAGTGGGGAGGAGATGCTGCCAAGTTCAGCCTGCCTTGTCTGGGTGAGTACATTGGGGCTTGGGCTTGGCTTTGGGGGGAGGAAGGGGGCTGGGAGACTTGTCTTTGGAGGAGGGGGGATATCTAAATAGTGATTATTATGGGATTATCTCTCATATGGTTATTATAGATTGGTTCTGTCCTTCTAGCATATTTTTTGTATTTTTAGAATATTTTTAATTAATTTTTAAATTTTAAGTTACAGTATGTTTTAATTATGAATTGTAATTGTTGATTGTGTGTGCTGCAAGCTGCCCGAATTGTTTTAAAAAGGGCCTGTGTGGTTGGACAGGCATTTGGTGATGTGGGTACTAGGGATGCTGGTCTGGAGGGGCCGGGTTTGCTGGGAATGCAGCCCCAAAATGGGCCAAATGTTTTTTTTTTTTAAAAGGGCCTATGTGCTTGGACAGGCATTTGGTGGTGTAGCTACCAGGGATGCTGGTCTGGAGGGGCCTGGTTTGGTGGGAATGCAGCCCCTAAATGGGCCATTTTTTTAAAATGGCCTGTGCACTTGGACAGGCATTTGGTGGTGTGGCTACTAGGGATGCTGGTCTGGAGGGGCCTGATTTGGTGGGAATGCAGCCCTGAAATGGGCCAAATGTTTTTTTTAAAAGGCCTGTGTGCTTGGACAGGCATTTTGGTGGTGTAGCTACTAGGGATGCTAGTCTGGAGGGGCCTGGTTTGCTTGCAATACAGGCCTGCAACTGCTCTCCTTGTGAACACAGGAGAAAGTAGGTAGTAGCACAGCAGAACAGAAGGCTGCAGACAACAAGGAAACCCTTTTCCCCGGTTCCCCACTGAACCCATCTCTTCCCCCTTCCTCTTCTCATGCTCCAAAACCAAACCCTTGCCCTCCTACTTCTCCTTTGCCCTGTTCTTTTCTTCCCTTTCATTCTCTTCTGAGTCAGCTTGTAGCAGAACAGGGAGTTAACTCAGTCCTCCCAAGTTCTCCAAACCAAAAGGAAGGCTTGTCCAAAAGCCTACATCTTCAGAAGACTATAGGTGGCCAAGCATGCCATGAAAATCGAGGATTCGAGGGTTCAGGATAAAGGTAGGTGATGGCAATGTGATCTATTTTTTTAACCTACTATGGTTGTTTGGACCCGGTGGGAAAGAGAGTGTACAGGACCCCAGTAAGAGGGTTCTCTATTCCCCGGTGGCAGTGCTTCACACAGCAGCATTCCCAGCATTAAGTAATGCATCCAATCTTAACCCTGGCAACTCCTTGCTTCTGGGTTATGCCCTGGCCCCACCATTGCCCTGGCCCCTCCCCTAGGCTAGGCTCCTCCCCTAGTTTAGGTTCCTCCCCTAGGCCCACCGACCTGTTGGCAGCTTTGTCGCCGATGGCACATTGAACCCACCCACTGCCCCACTTGCCTCCAAAACCACCAGCCGCCCCTAAGTGTGGTGCTAGTAACTTAAACAACCCAGACAAGGGGAAGTGGAGCCAGGCAGAGAGATCCTTCCACCTTATGGTGCCAACCAAGCAGCCGGCAGAATCAATATGGCATCTAATAATTTTTTTTAAAAAAAATCATGGGATGGTGGAAAACATAACCCCCATCCCCCAGCATTGACCCTATGGACAGGCTATGGACAGGCCAAACCATGCCATGGGCATGGGCAGCCAATAAAAACCTGCTATCTGGCTTACCATCACTCAATTGTCCCCTCCCATGTTAGGGTAGGGGGAAGGGGGACGAAGTCTACAACCCAAACCCACCCACAATGGTTTCTCTACAACTTTCACCTGCACACACACCAAAGGGTTCCACAGTATGGTCAGAGGAAAACAACCCCTCAGGATCTTAGGTGGCCCTATTAGTCCCATATGGGACAAGGCCAGATCATCATAGGGTAGGGAGGTCAGAAAGGCCCTGAGCAGAACCCTTCCGTTCCACAAGCGGCACGCCACACCACCCATTCCACCTTTCTAACCCACACAGTTTAGAGGGGGGAAAAGGAGTGCCCAACAACTGAGGGGAAACTGGGGAGCAACCCAGGGAAGAGGAAGTAGGGAACCCACGGAGCACACTTACTCAGGGAGATGCGGCACGGAGGGTCCAGAAGCAGCAGAGAGGAAGGAGTGCAGTTGCAGACACACTACACCAGTTGATACAATTATCAAAAGGGAATAGGGAAATGGACATAAACACTGACTTTCACACCCACTCTATACACGTAACCCAACCAAACACTCCACTACAAGTCAATCCAAGTCTTACAAGCACGTCTCACACAAAACACTCAAAATGGAGGGGGCCGGTTCCTCACAGCACATCACCGGCACTGTCTGTGTCCCTGGCCCTCCCTTATGAGGTGTTAGTCCCGCCCCTCTGCACGCTCAGCCGTGCAGAGCATCGCAACATGCTGGAGGATCCCACCCCACTGCCCTCTACTGTCTGTGGAGCCGGGTCCTCTGGCCCCACCTCCCTACTGTGGTCCCACCCCTGCAGCGGCCAGGACAAGTGCTGGCGAAGATGGATCATCCTATACCCCCCTCCTATCAAATATGGCACTAGGTTTTACTTCCAGAAGCTTGACTTCAGCCATGTGTGCAGTATTTGACAGAGGCTTCTCAAGTGTTCCAAAGATTTCTGGGGAACAGCCTTGGTTGATCCTCAGAAATTCGGAATCCAGAAATTCTGAACCGAAGACCAGAATCCTCTGTGAATTCCGAGGTTTTCCAAGGACCAGGTTTCAGCACTACTTCTAGTCTCTGCTCCAAGATGGCTTCTTCCCTCCCTTTCTGGTCCAACCACACCAAAAACTCCTCCTGCAGCCTCTGACCCTTCTAGCTGTCAGTCCTCCCAGACTTGGCTGCTCTTGTACCGATGCTCAGGCACCACCTGCTGTGGCATGACACTGTGGCATAACAGCTGGCATGACACTTATGCAGGGAGATCTCACAGCCTTGTAGGAGGCACATCTGGTGGGTCTTACAAGACTGCAAGTTCTCGCTGCATAAAAGGGGAATAGTGGGTTTACACATTACAGAACTCCAGCATTTATAACACCCAGCATTAACTTGAGCACTTAAAAGAACACATTTTTGTCATGCGAGTGAGTGGCTTCTCTCTCTGCCCCTGCCTGCCTCCCCTGCCAATGTTTGCCTCCTGCCTCCTCCTAATGCCCACAACGTTTCCCCTCCCCCATGCCTCTGAATCCTTGCCCACACATTTCCTTATGTCTCACATTCCTGTCCCGTTTTCACCCCCCACTGCCTTCTGCCTCCCTTTCCCGCCCTCTAATCCCCCAATACTTCTGCCACCATCTTGTGCCCCTTCCCCACATTGCTTCTGCCTCATCACCCTCCCCTTGTTTGTCCCCTTTTCTCCTTCTCCCCCATCCCTTAAGGGGTACACTCATGAAGAGGAAGCTCTGCTCCATGGATCCTCTATCTCTGCTTCATTACCCTGAGCTCACTTTTTCACTTCAGTGCTAGATAGGAACAGTGCGGGTAGGACCTGGAAATCAGCCAGATAAAAAATAGCCACAGGCTGCATTTGACCCTCATGCCTGAGGTTCCCCATCCTCAATTAATAGACTATCTCTGTGCTGAGGGTGTGGCAAACCCACATTTCCCTTCCATTTAGGAGGATATGATAGACCATTCTTTAGAGGAATAGCACTTTCAGAATTACTACATAAAGTTTCAGTAGCACTCTTGGCTACAGCGCTCCTGGTGCATGGCAGCCCAGAGGAAAGTTTATATCTGGCCTCCACTGCGCCTACAGCCAGCCCAAATCCTCCTCAGTGGGGCTTTTCCCAACTTCAGTGGGTCCCCAAACAGTCACAAACTTCAACAAAGTCAATCCCATCTCGACAGAAAATAAAGATTATGCCCCAGCTGGGAAATGAGGGTTCCTTCTGTTATATGCAGCTCCCAGCTTGCTCTGGGTCAGACTCCTGCAATATAGGTAGGCTTCCTCAGCAGTTCTGCCTCTCTCTTGTTGCTCTTGTCCTGGCTCCTTAGTTGGCTTCACCCTCTACTGTGTAGCGGGTGAAGCCAACTAAGGAGCAGTCATGCGACCTGCTCACATGATTTTTCAAAACCCCGCGAGGCGGGATTTAGACACAACGCATCACGCATTCAAGGTGGTAACGCATTTTTTTTAACTACCACAAACTAACTCCATATGTGAGGTATTTAGTTTGCGATCTTTAAACAACGTGCAACTACCTTGAATGTGCAACGCATCCCGCACCAAGCTGCCTTGGTGCAGGGAATTCTGGGTCCAGGAAGCTCCCCCTGCTGTTTGCTTCCATTTTTTCACCTTTTGTAGAACCATTTTTAAGCCATCCAAAGTGCAAAATCCTGCCCTGACATGCGCGAGAGAAGCCGCGGCAGATCCTCATTCGCACTGGCTCTTTTCAAGTCAGCCAGCTCCTTGGCACTGCCGCATCTTCCCTCGTCCCTCCCGCTGCCGCCACTGCTGCTGCAGGTGAGAAATGCAGCCTTATTTGCTGACTTGTTATATTCAGTAGTTCTGATACAGTTGAAAAACCTCAAGATAATTACTTTTGACAAACCTTGTGAAGTTTTAGTGTTTCTGAAAGGGGGACATAGTACTGCTCTTTTTTGTTGTAGTAACCCTGTTGATCTGACATTACTGGGCATCTCAGGATTTTAAAGATTTTTCATTTTTTTCCCCTTGTAGGAAGGACATGAAGTGCTATAAAAATCCTTGAAGAAAATAATGATTCGGGCACATTGAAATGAATGCTATAATACCCACTGGAAACAGCGGAGGCAAAAATAATGGGATCTACAAATGACTATAGATTTTAATTGGCTGCAAAGCAAAACAATTGAGCTGAATCTTTGGGAGAGGGGGCAAGGGAATGGGGAATGAGGAGTGAGTGGAATGAGTGGAGGTTTATCACATGAGACGGGGGCCTCACATTGGTTCCCCTTTGCCCTGAATTTACTCGCCTGTGTGAAAGGCTGCTACTAGACGTTTGCCCGAGGGCAACTGCATACAGCATCCTCCCCAGAAAGGTAGGGCATGCCGTGTGGGGTAACCCATGCAGAAACAGGGCAACATGCTGCCCTGGAGCCATGTCCTGTCTGATGGTGGGCCCAGGGAGTGAGCTGCAATCTTCACCACAGAGTCGCAGTCACAGGCTACAGTGGTCACAGGAATAACCACAACTCGGTGGTGGTGGGTTGCACGAGTGTGCCGCAGCCTGGAAAGCCACCAGCCTATTTGCTGTAGCCCTCGCAGAGCCTATGTGAGGAGCTTGAGGGGACCCGGAGCATCTCCAGGGTCTGGCAGGCTCCCAGTCCATTTGTTAACACCCGGAGAGGCTACCGTGATTGGGTGAAACAACAAGGGGCTTTGTGGAATTACAGGTTTGCTCTCCATGGTCTCCTTTTCACTCTTGCCAATCACTTATCATTTCACCCAGAATCTTGTCATTCTACAGGATTGCCATGTCATTCCTCCTATCATCTCACCCAATCTCTCACACTTGCATGCAATCCCCATACCCTTTTCCCCTGTCATTCCACACAGTCTCTCTTCATTCCACCCACTCCCATGGCCTCATCCTTATTCTACACAGTTTGCCACTCCATCCACTCCCTGTAGCCACCTGCATTTCATCCCCTCTCCCTAGCTCCTTCTTGTCATTCCACACGCTCATCCTTACTCTCATTTCTGATCAGAGATACAGCTCCATTGTTTTGCTTTACAGCCCATTAAAGCATATTGTTATTCACATGTCTCCATTATTGGCCTTTTGACATTTGTGTTCCCTACGTTGTTTCCAATGTGCATTGCATGCCATTAATTTTAGAATGCTCCACGATTCTGGCATCAAAATCACCTGTAGTTTCCAGATACCAAAATGTCTGAATTCTACCTTAAATAGGTGTGACAGGACGCAGTTCCCCAGGGGTAAGTCTATGCAGGATCAGATCCTGAAAAGTCTCATTCACCTGAGATTTTATTTATTCATTTATTTATTTATTTAACCCCACCCTTCCCTCAAAGACTCAGGGAAGCTCACAAAATATATAGGGCATAATCCTATACCATGTTCGCACTGGCCACTCGCGCATCGCGCACAGCATGCACGTACACACCGGACAACTGCATGTGGCAAGTGTGCAACCCGAGTCACCCTGAATCCCTACTCTCACATACCCCATGGCCCAGGGGATTGACAGGTGTGGTGCATGGAGCAGGAGATGGAGCAGGCAGGGAGCATGGGCATGGGGGTTCAGGTCATCATAGGTTGAATGTTTGCCATGCACAGCTGTCCTGTTTGCAGTGCATGCATGGCACACACTGTGTGCATGTGCTGCATCTGTTGTGCACGTCAGCAGTGCACGCATGGGATAGGATTATGACCAAAAATATATAGACATAAAACATAAAAACATATATAAAATGTAAAAACAATTAAAAAGATACCCTAACCCAACCTACCAACCCTCTCCCCAACCCATCCCACCCTACTCTACCCTAGCCTGCCAAAAGACTGGACAAAGAAGGAGGTCTTACATTTCCTCTGAAAGGTATGGCGGCTCAGGCTTAGGCAGATATCCAAGGGGAGAGAGTTCCATACATTTGGAGCAGCCACCAAGAACACCTCTCTGAGTGCCCTTGTTGTACGAACCTCACAGGCATTTGGTACTTACAAGAGGGCACCCTCGGCCAACCTCAGTCACTGTCTCTCTTAGGGGAATAACTTACAGCGTCCTTTATTCCACCATAAAACTGTCTCAACAGCTTAGTCCTTTTATATACATATAGTCCTTCACCCTTAGCAGGCTTCCTCTCTAATTCTGGGAAACAGCCCTATGGCAACCCTGTCCCTCTCTCCAATCTGTCAGCCCCTCCTCAGCTGTTTGTACCCAGTTAAGGCCTCTGGCTCAGGTACAGTTCTCAGTTAGGCTTCAGCCAGGTCTTATCACAGCCCGGGTCATGATGTTGGGCCTCTTTAGGCATCCCACAACACTTCTGTCCTAACGTATCCCTCACCCTATCTAGACAGACTCCTTAGTCTATCTCAGGCTACTCACCAGCCTAGTCCCTTCAGACTGTTGAGATCTAGATTGAAGCAGAGATGTTATCCTGGCTATAGCCAGGCATAGCCTGATGCTTTCTCTGGCTTTCCTCTTCTTACAGCGGCAGAGTGGGTGTGGTCAGCTCTCCAGACTGTCAGCCCTTAAAGGGCCAATGTCTTGCCCCACTCTCTCCTATGTATCTGCTGGGTTTTTACTTTCTCTTACAGGGCTGGCATCACCAAGCCCTTACACAGCTGTCTAGTTCAGTTGTCTGGCCAATTCCAGTCTGCCCAGTCCGCAGGTTGGCACCTGCAGCACTCTTAAAAAGGCAATATTCCTGTCATGCTGCTCCATGCCAAATTGAACACTGGGGTATGCTTACAGAAATTAAGTGCCTTCACCAAAAAACTGAGTAATTAGAAGGTGAAAAAAACATTAACACAAAAGTGATTTCTAAACAAACAAATCAGTGTATTCAAATTACAATGACAAATATGGCAGCATCCATAAATTAAAAAATACAAATCACAATACCCAAATAAATTCAAAATATCAAGAACAATAGATAAGGGATCTCATTGCAACAACAAATATAACAACAAACTTATAAACGAAATACAAAATGCAATCCTGAAAGGATGCAAAGTCCCCAAAGCAGTAGATTCAGGATCCTGAAAGATCTACATCAAGTACTTCTGCTATGCTCCACATATGCTGACATGTTTTCACTTATAGTCTTCTGCAGAGCGCTGTAATAGAGCCTATGAACTTCAATAAAACAAAACCAAATAAAATAGAATACCGTCCAATACCTTAAACTGTAATCCTATTTTACCAAAATCAAACAACGAACAATAGAAAAACCATCCAGTCCTGGGTCGTTAGAAGCTAGAGAAAACTTCTGGATTTACAGGCTTGACACCCTAACACCCAATGGTCTCAACTTTGTGGATAATATGTGAACTTTAATCTTTTCTTGTATTGTTTATAGCATTCTGCCAACTACATATCAGCCTACCTGAGAACTCTCTCCATCCTCTGTGTTCTTACAACTGTCACCTTGGATTACATTACCTAATTTAAAATTTAACTGTATTACTGATGAAGGCAGAAGCCAAAACGTCTAACTAAATTATCTTAAACTTATCTCTGTTTTCACAGTCAGTTATTCTTATATTTATTCCAGTGATTGCATCCCTTGAGGATCCAGAGCTTCCTAGACTACAGCACTGTTTAGTTGCTGTACACATCTGTTTATATTAATTAAGAAACATGCATATTTCCTCAATCCAGCTAGCTTCATTCAACACTACCACCATGAGTGACAGCCACTTCCACACAAGGTACGCTATGTTTTTACAAGAAAAAATTACAAAATGTCTACTTACTATAGAACATCTTAAAGTATATATGTAACTTTACATTTTATCCCTAAAGGCCTTGAGATCTTCATACCTTCATCAGTTCAAAAAGATATTTTACTCTCTTTTAATTGGTACAGAAACAAACATATCTTGAATATATCCCTTGTATGTGCTATAATTAAAGAGAATCTCCAAAACAGGAAGACACTGAAACAAGCACTGCAACAAGAGCTTATGTTTCAGTAACACCATCTTAACATAAACGACTATGAGAACCTCCTGTATCAAATCAACAGAACAGGATATATAATTTATCATAATACCTATGCCATCAAAAGGCTCAAACTAAAAAGAGACATTCTAAGATACGATAATTTTATCATCTTCCCCATCTTCCATTTAATTCCATTTTACAGGGATCTGTTTTTAGAGACACTTTCTCTACCACTCAGAAATATAAGTATGCCAATAAATACACCAAAACTAGAAGATTCAGAAGAACCTCTCTAAAGTCTTCAAGGGTCAACACAAGTGTAACTTGTATAAATGATACAAATGATTCCAAATGGTTATAGACCTCACTGATGGAAGCATATCAAAGCGTGAGCCTAAACTTCTATCAAAGGGGCTTAACTTCTCCCCAACTCATAGAGAACATAATATAACCCAAATGAAGAGTGATATCAAATCATTTGAAAGAAGATGCAGGCTTACAGAATATTATTTATTTATTTTAAAAAAAATGCTACCCCGTCCCTCCTGACACTGGTAGCTCGGGGCAGCTTACAATCAAAGAAGTGAGTAAAAATAACATTACAATTCAGTTGATGAAACTGAAACCAATACACAAGATTACCACAAGCATCCTCTTCATCAGTTCCTCCCTCCAGAAACTTAGACACCTAGCATCAATAGAAATCCTCTTAGAAACATTTATTTTATCAGTTAGCAGGATCATACATAAACACATGCCTCCACCTACTTTTGACAACCTTTCCAATGAAGAAAGAACAGCCCTAAGAAATCTTCAGATGAGAAGTGATTAAACCTGCTGACAAAGGAGGCACTGTTGTGGTGCTTAAAACAGAAGACTACAGGTGATTTCAGACGTTACGAGTCTGACATTCACCCTGCCTGAACCACAGTCAAACATGGGCTGCGTTTGACCGTGGTGAACATCTGTTTGCTCGCCGCCAGATGTCCACCACAGTCAAACGCAGCCCGTGTTTGCATTCACCATGCTTCTGGACCTCCAGACGCCAGGAGGTCGAGAAATGCGGTGGAAGGCCACCACGGCTGTGGTGAACAGAAAGTAAATTCTGTTTACTTACCGTTCACTGTGGTCAATGGAATTCATCCCCGCCTGTGGTTGCAGCAGCGGACGGATTGACTGCTGCCCGTCAGGAGGGGGGAGGGCCACTGGGGAAAGCAGGGGGTGGGACCATGCAGCAGCATGCTGCGCCGTGTGGCCCTGCCCCATCCAGGGTGCCGCTTTAGACATGACAGGCGCCGCTTTCACCATGGGCCGTGTTTTGGAGGTCCCCACAGCTGGGGGCAATGGGGCGCACATCTGTTGGCACGCTCCTTCATCCCCTGCTGTGGTCCGAACCACCCCACGGCCCGTGGTGAAAGCAGCCGCCTGTCACGTCTGAAATCACCCAGTATCCGAGGGCCTGAGACAACTTAAGGATGACAAGACCTACAAACTCTTTAACCAAGACATTACAGCAGAATCTTAATGATCACATTTCAAGCACTATACAAGTGTTCAAATGAAGAAAATTACTGAACAATGATACAGCTGATCTGCTCATCAACCCAAATCCTACTCATAGATGGTTTTACATGTTGCCTAAAATCCACAAAACTAATAACCCAGGACGGCTCATTGTCTCAGCCAACAACATAGCTACTGAAAGGATCTTTCTATATATTGACTTACACTTACAAAACCTATTTCAAAACCTTCCATCCTACATCAAGGAAACCAATCATTTCTTACTTAAGATTGAATCCTTTAATAAACACCAATTTGACAATGGTACCATAATGGCAACATTTGATGTCACTTTTCTTTACACCAATATACAACATAATGATGGAATTCAGGCTCTTTAGGTTTTTTTTAAATAGCAGAATTTCTAAAGAACCACCCACAGAAGTTGTCATCACATTAGCTACACTTGTCCTCACTTGCAACAACTTTACCTTTAACAATAAACACTACCTATAAATACAAGTTACAGCTATGGGTACCCATATGGGTCCATCTTATATCAATTTATGTATGGATAAACTCGAACTTATCCTTGAAGAATCGATCCACAGACCTCTAGTATGGTGGTGATACATTGACAAAATCTTTGTAATCTGGACCAATTGCAAGGGCAGTTTTGAAGAATTTAAGGGCCATATCAACTCCATCCATCCCACTATAAAATTCACATGTAATAGCATTATTGATAATTCTTATATCCCCTTTCTTGGTGTTCTCCTTAACATCAAGCAAAACAAGATAATCACAGATTTTTACAGTAAACCCACTGATATTCATCTTTACTTAAATTGGAGTTCTTGCCATCTTAGACACATTTTTTAAAAAACCACATCATTTATAGCTTGGCTCGTAGGATTAGACGTATCTGCAGCAACAACGTAAATTACCTCCAACGAACCAAAGAACTCAAAAAGCATGTTCTAAACAGGGGCTATCCTCCCTATGTCATTGATTACAACATCCACCAGGCATCTATCCCAACTAGGGGAATCCCTCCTCCACAAATGTGAGAAATACTTACAAGGAACACCACATCCCTTTTGTGGTAGACTTTCATCCAGCATCTCCTAAGTATCACCTGGAAATTAAGGAGGCCTATCCTTTAGTAGCTAATTCACAACATCATAAAAAAAGCCATCAGCCATCCTTCTTTGGTTGCTTATCACCAACCTCCAAATCTACGTAAAATACTTGTCATATCTGAACTAAAATTGCCTGTTAGCAACCCTGGATCATATCACTGTGAATCCAAATGTCGCATCACCTGTATTCATCTGAAAGAAATGGCCACATTCAAAAGCAGAACAACTAGTAGGACCCATTACATCAAAGAGATCACCTGCAACTCTCGGAATATTATTAGAGTGCAGGAGCTAACAATATTAAGGTGTGCTGCATGCTACATTATAAAGCCCCAACATTCTCTTTGTTCTAAAATTGGCATGATCAAAGTTAGGATTGTGAAATTTGTTGTGGAGTATCACTGGGGTAAACAGTTCATGCTCTGCCATTAGAAAAAAAGTTGAGATATCGCAGTTTGAAAACTGCACTTTCAAGCTTGATTTTTCATTTAGTCAGACCTTCTTGATCTGGGCAGGGTAGAAGGGTTGAGTGTTGGTGGGGAGAAGGAATTAGCCTTTTAGAAAATTAAAGGAGACTGCCAGGGAGTGCCTTTGGGATTTTATTTTTAAATCTGATTAGTAGTTTTAAAATAATGGGGTTGTGAACAACCCCATGTTAGCCTATGGAGAAGGGCAGGACTGCTTTGAAGGGAGTGCTGCTCATCATCTCTTCCCCTTTCTTCCCCGAGCGTGACTCAGAGCAAATGTGCCTGGGGGTTTTGGGGTGCTGGGAAGCGAGGTCAGTGGTGGAAAGGGAGCGAGGGCAGAGGTGCTTTGGTTGGGGGGAGGGAGTGAGGGTGAGGGGGAGCCTTGGGTGTGGGAGAGGCAAGGGACCGAGGGCAGGGGGGCAAGGGACCAAGGGTAGGGGTGTGATTTTGGTGTGGTGAGGCAAGTGAGTAAGGGCAGCAAGGTGCTTTGTGTGGGAGGGGCAAAGGAGCGAAGACAGGGGGTGGTTTGGGTGTGGGGGAGGCAAGGGAGTGAGGGTGAGGGCAAGGGAGTGCGGGCAGGAGGTCAAGATAGCGAGGGCAGGTGGGTGATTTCAGTGTGGGTTTCAAGGAAGCAAGGGCAGGGGATGCTTTGGGTGGGGGGGAGACGAGAGAGTGAGGGCAGGGGACACTTTGGGTGGGGGGCAAGGAAGCAAGGACAGGGGGCATTTTGGGTGCGGGGGAGATAAAGGAGTGAGGGCAGGGGTATGGGGCAAAGGATAGAGGGAAGGGGGTGCTTTGGGTGTGGGGGAGGCAAGGGAGTGAGGGCCGGGGGCACTTTCATTGTCGGGGGGGGTAAGGGAGCTTTGTATTTAACAAAAAACTTGGATATTCCATATTTAAAAAAACGTCTGGTTTATAAGAAGAGTTAAGGCTCTTGCAAATACAATCATGCACTAAAAAGTATGGAAATTGCAAGTTAAGGCTCCTGCCTTTACTTCCATGCCAAGTTAGAAGTAAAGACGTTGTACAGTCTCGCATATTCTGCTCACTTACAACTTAGGCTCCATGTGCCCACACTTTGCCTTCGTCTTTCAGCCCCAATCCTCTGCAGGTTGGGAGCAATGCTGAAGCTGGGTACAGAGGATGTGAGCTGGCCCCTCAACCGCTCCATTCCCTCTGTTCGTTCATTGTTAGTTGGGGAGAATAGGACAGCTGAGTAATAGGACAACTGAGTAATATTTCACAATCCTCCCTCTTACCCACTAATCCCCACTGCCTTCCCAGAGCACAGTGAAGCTGGGTACAGTAATATAAAAATTTTTTAATTTAAAGTTTAAGTTGGGTATGCATTTGAAATTAATTAAATGGAATGGCCATTGGAAGGAATGAAAGCAACATCAATGCCAATTTCTAAATAAATAATATTGTCATTCCAACATCCAATTAAGTGACTGTGAAATAATACAACAAAGCTGCATCTTTGGAAGTACATAGGGAAGGCAAGAGGGTGTGAAATAATGAGGAAGGCAAGGCACCAAATGCAGTAAGTGGAATGGTTGGAATGATAGAGAAAAATAGAAAGTATGCAGGATCAAGTAAGTGGGTGGAATGACAGGAGAAATTAGAAATAGTTACAACAAGGTTCTGAGTGAAATAACTGATGCAGAAGGCTGATGGGACGCCAGGGGAGCACTTCTATTTTAACCCATTTACCATATCTGACACCCTATCATTTGACTCCCGATAGCCTCCCCCCCCTCCCGTTATTCCACTTCCTCTCCTGTTTTTTGGTGTGTGTTTTTATCATTCCACACACACTCTTACTTCTTTCCCATATGATACATACAGAAGAACATTGTATTTCTCCCTCCCAGAACTTTTGAGTTCTCTGTGGGGGGAGTGGGGGGAACTGGCAATTTTAATTCAGATCTGATAAATAATTTACATAGATTTGGAGGTTGGTGAAAAGCAACCAGAGAAGGATGACTGATAGCTTTTTTATGATGTTGTGAATTAGCTATAAAAGGATAGCTGTCCTTAATTGCCAGGTGATACTTGGGAGATGCTGGATGAAAGTCTACCACAAAAGGGATGCGATGGTCCTTGTAAGTATTTCTCACATTTGTGGAGGAGGGATTCCCCTAGTTGGGATAGATGCCGGGTGGATGTTGTAATCAATGACATAGGGAGGATAGCCCCTGTTTAGAACATGCTTTTTGACAATAATAATAATAAGTTTTATTATGTGTAGTCACATGGCCATTACATATTACAATCAGTCACGATCAATCGAATCACCATCAAGGGGCCAACAAAAGGAATAAAATACATGATAAATACAAAAACTCTGACATATCACATATCTACGAACACCCCCCCCCCCCCAATAACATCTTATACCTCCAGAGCAACCAAATTACAATTTGGACCGAATGGCATCACATCTAGTGGCAAAAATAGCCACCTGTTTGGTCCTTTCAGGGACCTGATCCCCCAACAGAAAAATTAGTTGCCTAGTTTCGAACCAATCTATTCCCATACCTATATCATCCCACAGCCTCTCACGCAATTGGGCGTACAGGGGGCACTTCAGCAAATAGTGGTTGAGGTTCTCCACCTCCTTCCCACAAGGGCAAATCCACTCCTCACATGGAATCCCCAGGAATCTCCCTAGGAGAACTGCTGTTTTGACTGTTTGGAACCTGAGTGTGCCAAATCTGAACTTCAGGTCCGGTTTCATCCAAGAATACAAATAGGGAGCTCCAGACTGGGGGGGCAGAATATGTTGATAGAATGGTGCTGACTGAGAATTGGATGCCAAGGCCCTAAGGCACTGCCTATCCATATCCTTTATTCGCATCTTCAGAGTCTCTCTAACCTGTCTACTGGTCACATACTGAAAGTAGGGTTCAGAGAATCCCAGCCGTGACAACCGACTGGTCACCTCAAGATACCATGGGTCCCCCCCCACTTTTTCTGTGACCTTCTCCACCCATGTGCGCTCCAACAGAGAGCCCTCGGGCGCATCGCGTAATTTAGCCCAAAAGGACAGGAGTCTGATGTCAATCAAAGCTGCCAAGGAAGGGCACCCTAGCTCAGTCAAAACCATGGCCGAGCTTGTAGCTTGCGGGCATCTAAGGATCTTCCTCCAACACTGAGTAATTACAGGTTGGAGTTGCCGTGTTGCTTCCACCTCGATACCCCATACGTGAGATCCATATAACAGTCGTGACAGGACCTTAGCCTCCAAAATTCGGCACAACACCAAAGCAGACGGTTGGCCATGGGCATAGGAAAAACGTGTGATAGCCACTATCTCTGGGCTTACCACTTCCTTGGCCATCCGCACCTGCAATTTCCATGAGCAGGAATCTGCCAACCTGACGCCCAGATATCGAAAACCTCGCACCTGTTCTATCCGATGTCCTTGTATAGACCAACTATATTTCCTATATCGACCACCTACCACCATAATTTTAGTTTTATCATAATTTATTTTCAGATGTTTTAAACGACATCTATTCTGGAAATCAAGTAAAGCTCTACCAAGCCCCACCCGAGAAAGGGCGACCAGGGCAGTGTCGTCTGCGTACATCAGTAGGAAGATTTTCCGTCCCCCAATGGACGGCGGGTGGTACCTCGCAACCTCCTTGTGCTCGGTGATCAATGAATTTACATAAATATTAAAGAGCAAAGGGGCCAGCAGACACCCCTGCCTGACCCCCCTAAAGGTTTGGATAGAATCTGTAAATCTTCCCTCCGGGGGCATCCTAACTCGGAGACAGGTCTCTGTATACAACATTCTTATTAAGGCGATCAGACGCGGGTCAGCCTTTAAACCGTCCAGCACTGTCCACAGTTCAGACCTGCAGACAGTGTCGAACGCTGCTGATAAATCTACAAAGGCTATGAATATTTTCTGTTTTCGCCTCCTATATTTAGACATTAGATGATGTAATACAAAGATCTGTTCTCCGGTTGAACGATTTGCCCTGAATCCCGCCTGCTCCTCTGCCACTATGTTGCGCAGATCGCACCATTCCCGTAGGCGGTGCAAAAGGAGGGCAGCATAGACCTTAGCTGTCACACAGAGCAAGGTAATAGGCCTGTAGTTATTGGGGTTAGATTTGTTTCCTTTCTTGAAAATGGGGACCACCGTCCCCATTTTCCACATCTCCGGGATAGTGATAGTGCTGTTGACTAAAGTAAACAGGTTTGCCAGGGTGCCCAAGCCCCAGTCCGGGAGGGCCTTCAAAAATTCGTCGGGTACAAAATCCGGTCCAACCGCTTTCCCCCTTTTAAGAGCATTTACTACTGAGAAAACCTCCTGTGGGAGAATAGGATCCCACTGGGGCAGATCTTTATCTCGAGGAGGGGTCTCATCCTTCTCTTGATCAACTAATGCAAATAAAGCTGAAAAATGAGAAGTCCAGGCTAAAGGAGGCATAGCTGCCTCTCTTATCAATCCACTATGGGCTTTAGACCTATTAACCAATTCCCAGAACTGTTTCCCATCTTTCCTTTCCACAGCTTCCTGAAGCGCTACCCATCGTGAATGAAAATAATTCCCTTTCTTAGTTTTCAAAATTGCCTTGTAGTAGATTCTCAGCTCTCTATACCTCAAATATAATTGCTTATTCCTATTCCAATGGAGTCTCCGGGCTAAGTGTCTAAGAGACGTTCTTATCACCCGGCAATCCCCGTCCCACCACCCCGTTATCCCCTTAAAGGTGGATACTTTCCTGGGTTCTTGTGTCCTTGTTACTAGAGGACATAATTGTTCCACTAATAATTCCCAGATTTCTATAGCCTCTCCAACAGAGGTAGCGGATTGCAAGTTCTTAAACTGTGTCTGAATGTCCGTACCCAACAGGAATTTAGCAACACTATCGGCTACAAGAGGGGTCCACCTACATACCCCCTTTAATTGGTCCACCCGCTTCCCACTGGGGTCTCCCAGTTGGTATATCCCTTTACTGTGTTCTAATGCAGCCCACCTGGATGGGGAAATGGTCGCTCTGGTGTTGAGTCCCTACTAATAAATGGTCTACAAATTGGGCCAGCCCTTGAGAGGCAATAGCGTAATCAATAACACTACTGCCAAACGGGCCCACAAATGTTAGATTGCCCTGCTCATCTCCCCTGGTATTACCATTAAGGATGAATAAAGCCCACTCCAGAACATGCTTTTTGAGTTCTTTGGTTTGTTGGAGGTAATTTATGTTGTTGCTGCAGCTACGTCTAATCCTACGAGCCAAGCTATAAATGATGTGGTTGGCTTTTTTAAATGTGTCTAGGATGTCAAGAACTCCAATTTAAGTAAAGATGAATATCAATGGGTTTACTGTACAGACTCCAAAGTTCTCTCTTTCTTAAAGAGGAAATGGAGGGGGTAAGGGGCCAGTTTACATCCTCCTTTCCACAGCCCCCAACCTGCAGAGGAAGAGGATTAGGGTTGAAAAACAAAGGTAAAGTGTGGGTGCATGGAGCCTAAGTTGTAAGTGAGCACAAAATGCGAGACTGTACAATGTCTTTACTGCTAACTTGGCACAGAAGATAAGGCGGGAGCCTTAACTTGTGATTTCCATACTTTTTAGTGCATGATTGTATTTGCAAGAGCCTTAACTCTTCTTGTAAACCTGAGGTTTTCTTTATGATGGAATAAACTAGAATGCAATGCAGTACGTTGGAAAAACAACCATGGACCTCCTTACCTGGTTCAAAAACAGTATCAGCTATTGTGACAAAGAAACTGGAACAAACTGTTGCAAGATAGTACTCAGCAGATCACACCCTCTCTGACTTAGATTTGTTTCCAATAGAAAAATCATCCAACCCTGCATTGCTACAAGCTAGAGAAAACTTCTGGATTTACAGGCTTGACATCTTAACACCCAGTGGCCTCATCTTAGAGGACAATACGTGAACTTTAATCTTTTCTTTTATTGTTTATAGCATTCTGGCAACTATATATCAGATGTCAACTACCCAAGACCTCTCTCCATCCTCAGTGTTCTTAGAACTGTCACCTTGGCTTACAGAACCTCATTTAAAATCAACTCTGTTACTGATGAAGGTGTAAACCAAAACATCTAATACACTATCTTAATCTTATCTCGGTTTTCAGTCACTTATTTGTGGATGGATGGACACACACACACACACCTAAAAGTTAAATTTAAATAAATAAATTACATATACTAGTCAAATATCCTACTTGCTTATCCCTTACAGGAAAAATCCAATTCAGTCCCTCAGGAGTGCCACATAATCCTACAGGGTAACCCCCTGGAAAAGGTACTGTGAAGATAAAACAGATCCAAGTTACCTTTAACTCATTTGAACAATTCTAAGTCATTTCACTAATGCACCTAAATCCGACACCATTCCCACAGACACCTAACTTCACTCTATAAAACCTTGGCTATAATTGCCTGTTCCATGAAAGCCAGCAGAACTGCCAGACAACTCCCCCAAGGAAAGCTTCTAAAAAGAGACCTACAATGAAGTCAACCAAAACAACCATTCATTCAACCACCTTTAAAAGCCATGTATAAATAGATTCATACTTATACCAATACCTCACAAAAAAACTTCTAAAACTCACCCCATGTAGGAAAATTGTAAGAGACCAAGAGTTGCTCTAAAACAACCTCAAAAAGACAAACCAAAAACTAACTAGCCTCAGGTGCACCCAGTTATGCTAATTTAGTTAACCCAAACCTGCCAATCTAAATGACTCTTAAAGAGAACATTTCTCTACTCAAATGAGTAAAGTTGCTATATTTGTTTTTGCAATTGGATGCCTTACCTATTGTTGTTGGTAGTTTGAACTCATTTGGGCATTGTGATTTGTATTTTTTATTTATGTTTGCTGCCATATTTGTCATTGTAATTTTTGAATACACTGATTTGTTTAGCAATCACTTTTGTGTTAATAAATGTTTTTTTTCACCTTCCAAATATTCAATTTTGGGGAGAAGAGACTTAATTTCTGTAAGCATACCACAGTGTTCGGTTTGTTTTGTTACTAGTGGCCCTGTTGGGGTTTTACTTTTTTTTTTATTATCCGTGTTCGTGTTTTGTATGGTGTAATGTCCATTGAGTGAACCTGGCATAAAGTTGACGGCTTCTAGGCACCAGGGGCCCTGTGCCTGGGCTGAGTTGGAGGAGGTCTGGGTGCAGGGCACCCCCACACAATGGAGGGGGTCCCCATCCCTCACCTGCCTCTGCCTGCTAGTAGTGCAGCAGCAGCACTGGGACACCGATTGGACTGGGAGATAAAGCTGTTTGTAAACAAACACCTCCTCCCAATGTGTGATCAGAAGGTTGTTGCCTTGTAAAGAATGTTCTTCAAGATGGCTCCTAACATTCTCACAACTGGGTTTGGTGGGCATGTTCTCCATATTCAAATAATAGACCACGTGATGGTCTCGAGCTCTTTTAGTATAAAAAGCACTCCCCCTCAGAATAACAGTTCCTTCCAACCCTTTCTAGGAATATAAGGAAAAAATTCCATGCTGGGCTGGAATGGTGGTGTGAGACTGTTGGGAGCTATCTCGAAGAAGCTTGTTTACAAGGCAGAAACCTTCTGTTCATCTTTCAGTGGTTCCTCACATACCATTTTTACATGGCTCTGCTGGGTGGGTGGGGGTCTGTGGGCACTCCGGTGCATAGGCAGGGTGTCCACACAGCCGCACACACATCCCCGCTCATCCACACCCACGGAGTAACTGCTGTTTTCCCCGGTTGCTCTGTGTGTGGGGACAAGTTGGGGGTGAATGGGGATGCACGTTAGGCAGGTGTGCATGCACCCCCCCCATTCACCGCAGGTATGCGTGCTGCATCATTCACACGGGGTTCCCCCACCCATGGAACACAGAAATATGCATGTTCATGGGTGGGAAAGGCCCATCAAAAAAAGGCTGCATTCTCACAACTGTCTTACTTATACTATCTTATGTAGGAATTTAGGGTGTAATTGTAAAGCAATATCTTTTCTATCTTGGGAAATCTGCAAATATGGTTCTGAGATTATTATGGCAGCTATTTCACTTACTCTTCTTAATGGAATTATTGCTAACAGGAATACTCTCTTTAAACCCCCACCCCATAATCAGTTCATTTGCGCCTCCCATATAATTAATTCCCTTTGCCCCAGGGGCGCTTGGGTGTCTTGTGTGTTTGAAAGCAGCTCCCCCAGGTGGTGCCCCATGGCCCACCGGTGAGACACAAAGAGGGTGACTCATCTTGACTTCTTGGTCAGGGGGCCATTCCACCCTAGCTACGCTCCTGGCTCCTCTGTGCCATAGCAAGAAACTCCCCTCAGTTTGGAGTTCTGCTGGTTTTGGAGAGTAACCCACACTGCTGCACCCATGGCCTTTTATTCAGCCTGCTGCAGAGTTGCCTTGCCAGTTAGTAGAACTGCATTGGTTAGCACATGTGCTACCTGTTGGTAATATGTGCATTTTTCAGCAACACCACCCCCGCAAAATCAGGTACTTGACAGGAGGCCCCATCTTTTGCCCCACCATACTAAAAATCCAAAAGCTACCAGTGCTTTAAAGCCTATTGATTTTATAAACAAAGCATTATGGTACAATCTCTCTCTCTCTCTTAAAGCCGTTGTTTTGTTCTCCACACTTGTGCTTTCTGTTGTCTATTAATGCTTTATGAAGTGCTACCTTTATTTTCTCAGTGCTACTCCAAATCTGTTCTAAAGCAGCACTGAATCAGAGATGCCGAGCTGTCTGGAACACTGACAAATATCTGTGTTCACGGATGGTTAAATAGGCAATGAACTATTCATCCACCCTCATGTGGAACATACTGTATTTGCGAGCGGGATAAAAACAAATGTACTTCCCTTTCATGGAAAACAGAAGGAGAACTACAGTTAAGAGGGCAATAATCAAGTAGGGGTGTGCAGAAGGCACATTTGTTGTCATTTTCATTTTTGTTTCCAAAAAACTGTTTGTTTGGGGAGGGGGGGAGGAGGAGGGGAAGGGGATTATAAAGAATTCTACCATTTTTGTTAATTTTATTTTTGTTTGTTTGTTTTATTTAAAAAAAAAGAAAAGAGTAATGATAATTACAATGATATTCACTGCGGATGTGCAAACTGGCTGCCGGGGCCATTCTGTGTCTGCGTGGCCCTTTTCAAAAACGGCCCTGACTTTGTCGGTTCCATTTTGAAAAAGGGCCCCCGGTGGCAGAATGCTGGTGACCATTTTTTGCATGCAGAGTGATTTTTAAAAAAAAATGTTTAAAGTTAAATTATTTTGATAAAATGAAAATATGAAAATTAAAATGATGTCAATCAAACAAATGTCATCTGCTTAATCATTCATTTTTGTTACCATAGTCATAGGAGTTAATAACAAGAGTGAATGAGTCATTGTGACTGAAAGGACCCTGAGCAATAGCTGAGTGCTTATCAACCACATTTCTTGAATAGTTAACAGAGAGAGCTCCTGTTGCTGGCAACCAGGTGTTTCAGAATGAGCTAGTTAAAGAGTTCCTACCCCACCAGTGCCCATGGAAGGTCCTGCTGTGTAAGTAAGGCCACAGCAACCAAGGCCTGGGTGCATACATTGCAGCCCTATCACATGAACCAATGACAGGAACATGTTTGCTGAGTTAGGTCCTTTTGAACCAGGCTGGCGCCATGAGGGGGAATGTATGAAGGCTGCAGTGTGTGGCCTGTGTGTGGGCAGTGCATCACATGGATACCCACCCACCTCCACGCACGGAGCATCTACCATTGGTGCCCATTTCTCTGTGCGCGGGTGATGGGTGGAGGTGGGTGGAGCACATGTCCACCCCACCCTCCCACTGCAGTGGTTGAACAGAGGTCACCCACCTACCCATGTGGGCGGAGGGGGCATCCATGCAAAAAGGGCCTTAGTAGGAGCTGTGCTAAGCCTTGCTCACAGCATGATCCTTTGAGTGGATAGAGAACTGATAGCATTGCCATTTAGGGCAGGTGTTAGTCCCATTCACTTCAGTTGGAACCATACCTCTGCAAAGCACTAGCCAATAAATGGACTGTGCTGTCGGATGCTTTTTTTCCCTTTTTCTTTTTCTTGTTTTCTTTCTTCCTATGCTACAGTTCCATCCTAGAGCTGCTTGCATCCAGAAGGTAGCATGGGAGATTATTATTTTTTAATGATGCCAATCATTCTTATCCTTTGCTTTCCTTGCTTAATTGATGCACCTAACTCAAAATTTGGCAAATGGCTTTCATTTTTTGGATCCTTCCCTGATGTAGAAAGGAACCATGCACTTCACACAGTCAATGCCCCAAAAAGAAATGTCCCATACATACATACCACTGAGGTAATTGCTTCAGTGTAGGGGGTTGGGGGAGCAGGGGGGGCGTGGGAGGGTGAGGGAGGGAATAAAAAGGGAGCAGAGTGCTCGAACAGGGTTTTTGAGGGAGATCAGGGCAGGGAGGTAGGGGGGAGTGAGGTTGTGAAGGGCTTTGTAGGTGAAGACAAGGAGTTTGTGCAGAATACACTCAGGAAGAGGGAGCCAGTGGAGAGAGGAGAGGCTGCATATGGCCAAAGCAAAGGGCTAGGTGGATGATCCTGCTAGTAGAGTTTTGAACAGATGAGGGAAGAAAGGTGAGAGCGGGGAAGGCTAGCAAGGAGGAGGTTACAATAGTTAAGGTGTGAGATGACTAGGTCATGAATGAGAGTTTTGGCAGAGGAGACAGACAGAAAAGGGTGGATCTTGGCAATTCACAGGGAAGAGGGGGAGGAAGGATTGAGAGGGAAGATAAGGAGTTCAGTTTTTGCCATGTTCAGTTTGAGTTAGTATAGAGACATCCAGGCAGAGATATCATAGAGACAGTTGGTGAGATGAGCTTGAACAGAGGGGGAGAGGGAAGGAGTGGAGAGATGGAGTTGAGTGTCGTCAGCGTATAGGTGGTATTGGAAACCGTGGGGGCAATGAGTTTTCCTAGGGATTGGGTGTAGACAGGAGGGATATATGAACGCGGTTCAGAGGTTCAGTGTTCAGCCCGAACTAGGGATGTTTGGACTGTTTTAAAACACCCTGAACCCAAACTGGTGAAAAAAGTTCAGGTTTAAAACTGGTTTGGGTGGGGGGCACGAACCTGGTTTTTCCTCCCCCCTCCAGGCTGCGCAGGTGGAAGGGGGCCCGGGGCTCACCTCCTCCCCCCTCCGCCCAGCCTGGTAAAAAAAAATATTAAACCCCTACCCCAGGAATCGACCTAGCTGGTGGTGCTGGGGTTCGGACCCCAGGTCTAGCGGTGGTAGTGGTGTAGGGTCCGGCTCTGGCTCCAGCGGTGCTCTGGAGGGTTCAGGCCTCTTCTAGGCCTTCCGGTTCTGAAGGAGGGGGCCGGAAGCCCTCCTTCAGTACCCAGAAGGCCTAAAGTCTCTGGAGCACTGCTGGAGCTGAACCCGCCACTGCTGCCACCGGACCTGGGGCTACTGCCCTGGCACCACCAGGTAGGTCAATCCCTGGGGTGGTGGTTTAGTTATTTTTTTTTACCAGGCTGGGCAGGGTGGGAGGGGAGGGGATCCCCGGTGCCCCTTCCACCCACACAGCCAGGAAGGGGGAGGGAAAACTGGGAGCCCCTCAACCCCGAATGGTTTTGGGGGGCCAAACCCCAAACCCCTAGGTGTTTTCACACCCCTAGTAGATAGAGAAGAGGAGAGGGCCAAGGACAGAGCATTGGGGAACCCCAACCAAGAGGGGTAGGGAGGAGCAAGGGGAAGATTTAGGAAAAGATACATTGAAGGAGCAGTCAGAAAGGTAGGAGGAGAACCAGTCGAGAACAGAGTCCTGGAATCCAAGGGAGTGAAGCGATTCAAGTAGGAGTGAGTGGTCAACAGAGTTGAAGACAGAAGAGAGATCAAGGAGGACAAGAATAGAGTAAAGGTGGTTGGATTTAGCCACAAGAAGATTGTTGGTGATCTTAGAAAGAGCAGTTTCAATGGTGTGAAGGGGGTGGGGGGAAGTCAGATTGGAGGGGGTCAATGGAGGAGTTGATGGAGAGGAGGTTGAGGTAACAGGAGTAGACAACCTGTTCAAAGAGCTTAGAAGCAAAAGGGAAGAGTGAGACAGGACAGTAATTAGAGGGTTCAGAGGATCCAGAGTGGACTTTTTGAGGATGGGGGAGACAGTGACATGTTTAAAGGCAGAAGGGAAGGAACCGGTAGAGAGGGAAAGGTTGATGATGTGCTGGAGGGGAGGGGCTATGGTAGAAACCATGGAGATCAGGAGGCAGGAAGGAATGGGATCCAAGGGGCAAGTGAAGGAGTTGGAGGAGGAGACCAGGGAGGAGATTTCCTCAAGAGCTGTTCTCAGGGGGGGCGGGATATAAATTGACAAAATAAAAGAGATGCGGGAGGGAAGGAGGACAGGAGAGAGTTGGGGGGAGGAGGGAAAGGGGGGGAATAGTAAGGGGAGAAGACTTGGAAGCAATTTCCAGGTGGATCATGAAAAAGAGAGCAAAATCCTGAGCGGAGAGAGAAGAGGGAGGACTGGGGTTTGAGAAGGGAGTCAAACGTGGAAAAGAGGTGGCAAGGGTCCCGGGAGCAAGAATCAATGTGGGAGGCATAGTACTGCTGTCCAGCGAGGGAGATAGCAGAATTGAGCGATGAGAGGCAGAATTTGAAGTGGAGGAAGTCAGCATGGTAGTGGGATTTGTGCCAGAGGCATTCAGCAGCCTGGGTGCAAGAGTGGAGATGGCGAATGGTGTGGGTGAGCCAAGGGTGAGGGTTACGAGAGTGGGATGGGTGGGAGGAGAGGGGGGCAAGGGAGTTGAGGGTGGAGGTGAGAGAGGAGTTGAAGGTGGAGATGGCAGAATCAGGGGGGGAGGAGGAGACAACTGAGGGGTGAAGATGAGAGAGGGAAGAGGTACGGTCCTGGGGAACAATGACCTGAAGATGACAGAAGGGATGGGGAGATGGGGAAGAGGGAGGGGGAGCAGTGGGAGAGGTTGAAGGAGACAAGGAAGTGGTCAGAAATGGGATGGGGCTTGTAGGAGAGATCGGAGACAGAACAGTTCCTAGAGAACATGAAATCAAGAGAATGACCATCAGTGTGGGTGGCGGAGATAGTCCAGAGATGGAGATTAGGGATGGGCGAACGCGGTTCGGAAGTTCGGAGTTCGGCCCGAAATCGGCCTGTTCGGATGACCGAACACGAACACAAACACGAACACGAACATACCGAACAGAACCGAACACCGAATGGCAAAATGGCCAAACAGTTCGGTCAGTTCGGATCGCATTCGGGTGAGTTCAGGTGGCAAAAAAAGATTCACTGTAAGGTGACAGGGAGGGGTAGTACTAGTCACTGAGGAGCAGACTTCCAGGCACCAGGGGTGGAGAGGCTTGCAAGAAATGAAACTATATGCCTCCCCCCTTCCCAACACCTTCTGAGCTAGTCACTGTTCCTGAACAGCAGGCGTTGAGTAGAATTATTAGATTGCTTTAAGTTTCATTTCAGTTTTGTACTGAAATGAAACTGAAACCTTAAACTGAAACCTTGTGTTTGATTCCCCACCATCCCATATATAGAGAGATAGAGAGATATAGATATAGAGAGATAGATAGGTTAGGGATAGTAATTGTAGGAGCTAGCTTAGTGATACAGATAGAGTTAGTGATTTAGTTTTAGTGTTTGTAGGAGTAGGCCTGTGTACTTATTAGATAATTCATTTAGTTCATAGCATTTAGAATACTTAATAGCTGTTAGATTTAGTGTAGATAGATAGATAGATATAATATTAGATTTTAAAAAAAAAAAAAAAAACCCCATATAAAAACAAAAAACCAAATAAAAAACAAAAGAAAACCATATAAAACCCAATAAAAAATGAAAAAAACATATAAAAACAAAAAAAACCACCCATAACATTTCCCAAACGGCCGAACCGAATGGCTGAACGGTCAAACCGAATGGCCGAACCGAACGGATGAACCGAATGGACGAACCGAATGCAGCCGAACCGAACAGCCGAACCCGAACCGCGATCTGTTCGCCCATCCCTAGTGGAGATTAAAGGAGGAGGCTAAGGAGAGGAAGCGAGCAATGCAAGGCTGAGAGGGTGCATCAACATGAATTTTGAAGTTGCCAAGGATGAGGGTGGGGATGTCATCAGAGAGGAATATGGTGAGCCAGGACTTGAGCTCAGAGAGAAAGTAGGAGAGGGAGCAGGGGAGGGGCGGTAGATGACAGCAACATGGAGATGGAGAGGGGAGTAGAGACGTACAGAGTGAGTCTCAAAGGAGGGGAAGGAGAGAGGGGGGGAGCGGTTGAAACTGGCAGGAAGAGGCAAGGAGGAGGCCTACGCCACCACCCCAGCCTTTGGAGCGGGACTGGTGGGAGAAGGAGAGACCTCCGAAGGAGAGGGTGCCAGGGGTGAAAGAGTCAGTGGGGGAGATCCAGGTTTCAGTAAGGGCGAGAAGGTGAAGTGAGCGCAAGAAGAAAAGATCATGGATATAGGGGTCTTTATTAGCAGAAGAGCGACAGTTCCAGAGGGAACAGGAAATTGGGAGTTGATCAGGGGTGAGACAGGAAATAGGGATAAGATTAGGGGAAGGGGGCCGGTGGGATCAGCGGGAGATGGGCAATGGGGCAGAGGGGCAAGGGGAAAGAGGGGGGGAGGAGGAGGAGGTGTGGGGATGTTGGAGAGAGATGACAGGCTTAGTGGGAAGCAGCAGTAGAGGGGAAAGAAGTAGAGACTTGGTGGGAGACAGAAGCAGTGGGGAGAGAAGTAGAGGGAGGAGCAGGTGAGAGGGAAGGAGGAGAGGGGGTGAGAGATAAGAACAGGATAGGTAACTTGGTGGTTTGGTTACGGGGGAAGGTGGGTGGATCTTGCAGTTGTGGATGGATTTTACAGGAGTGTGAAATATTCTTATGGCATACCCCATAAGGCATGCGCCTTTTGGCTTGCTGGTCGACGGCGCTGGGGAGGCAGAGAAGCCAACCCAAGGAAGGTCGCAGCATCCTCGGGGGATGACAGCCAAGGCAGCTGGGAGAGTATGCAAATGAACTGCAAACTCACCAGACCCAGATGGGTTGTGGGTTTAGAATTCATGGGTATAATTTGTATTTTTGGGTAGTCCTTTGAGTACCTTAATAATATGCATGACCAAAACGGGTAGTTGTATCTGGTTTTTTTCTGGGTCTTCCTTTTGGTTTCGTCAGTTTGGGAGTTTCCAGTTGCTTATTTTGGTTATGTCATTTTTGGCAATTGTACATGCACAACAGTCTTAATATTGCTGAAATTATGTAATCAAAAATGACCAAATAAACCAAGCCAATCCTCTCTCCCCGGAATAACCAAAATAGATACTCAACAAAGCATAAACTGATATTAGTTATCCAAACCATCACTTATGGTTCAAGCAGGGTATAGTCACTGGGATTTCCCCATTTTTTCAATGTAATCAGTTCAGCTTTAGTAGAAATATCCAGAAAGAGAAGTAAAAAAGTTCAGCTGTTTAATCCAGAAACAAATTTGTACAGCACCTTTGGTCATTTCATTAGAATCAGCTAAAGTAGAGTTTTTCAGATAGGAAATCAAAGTGGCTGATTTTGCATTAATTACTTTGGCATGTAAAAATCAGAACCCTCACCCCAGGCAGGATCAGGACCCAGTTCGAAATAAATGTGTGGGTGGCCAGGGCTAGTGAGGGGGTGGGGGCAATGTGCAGACATGATCCACACAGCCACCCCTACCCTGCACTGCTCAGCACAGCCTGGCCTCCTCCCTGATGGGTGGGTGCAGTAGCCTATGAGGCCACCATACCCACCCGGAAAAGCTCTGGTCACCAGCTGGAGTTAGGTAGAGCAGGCCATCATATGTGACGGCCCACTCTACCCCAGTCTGGGGATGGCTTCCCCAGACCATGTCAGGGCTAACTCCAGATTGTGAGTTGGCAGAGACCCCAGTTCACAGCCTGGAATTAGTCCTGTCATGGATTATTTTCAAATATGACACTACCACGGGTGGCCAAGCTAACTCTGGTGTGGCCACCCATGGTGGTGTAACGTCTGCTTCCACCCACCAGATGTTGGCTGCAGGCGGAAGCAGAGTTTGCCCCAGACCATGGCACCCAGATGTGTGCTGGGATCCCTGCCAACACACACTCCAGAGTTAGCCCTGCCACAGTGCGAGGAAGGCAACCCTGGACAGTGGTAGAGCGGGCTATCACATCTTATGGCCTGCTTTACCTAATTCCAGCCAGTCGTGGCGGCCTCATAGGCCACTGCACCTGCCTGTCAGGGAAGGGGCAGGGCAGGGCAGGGCCGTAGTGAGCAGTGGGGAGGGGGGCACACACACACACACACCCGAGAGGTTACCGGGAGGCACAGTGCGGGGGCCCCAGAACTCCAGAACTCCACAGTCACAGAGTCACACAAGGGGTGTGTGAACACAGCCAAAGAAGGACACGGCCAGGGCAGGGCCCCCCTCCGCCAGAAAGGCCATGTAGGCAGCCAGGCTGCACACAGAGAGAGCAGACATGGTCTCCGCAGCTGACCACCCCACATGCGAGCACCTCATCTCCGGGATGCGCCCATTGGGAAAGGGACGCAGGCCCAGCGTCCCCGCATGCAGATAGCAATCACAGGCACTTGCCTCATAGCCAAAGTAGTGCAGCCCGGAGCTCAGACTCTAATAGGCACCTGTGAGGCTGTCCGGGTAGCTCAGGAGCAATTGCATGGCCGGAGAATGCCACAGGTCACACAGGGCAATGGTCTTGCGGAAGGTCCAGCTATGGGGGCGCCAGGGGTGGTGGAGCCTGCGAGCCCTGGGGAAGCAGTGCCAGTCATGGTTCAGCAAGTGGAGGATACTATCTTCAAGGAAAGAGGGCCCCCACAATCCCTGGAGGAAGCAGGGGAGCTCCAAGGCCAAGCGATAAGGTCACAGGCCGCAACATGGCACGGCAAATGAGCGAGGTGTGGGGTGCAGACCCAGCACAGCTGCTGGAACCAAGCACACATACAGGATAGCCTACCCACTAATCAGGGTGGCAAGAACAACAGGCAGCCAACAGAGAGGTGGGAGGTGATGACAGCAGGTATGCAACTGCTGCTCGCATGCCCAGGCGCAGGCTGGACCATGCACCAGGCCCCATGCAGGGACCGTCAGTGTGCGCAATGGGACACCCACTGCCTCCCCACCCCGGTCGCTCTGCAGGAGCCGGGCTAGCCGGCCGGGGGGGGACAGAGGTGACCCGGGGGCCCCTGCCCAGTCGCCAGGGCATGACCTGGGGGTGGGGCCACACATGCCCCAGCCTATAAAGGGTGCGGCTCCCACCCACCCGGGGCACCATTCACCATGGAGCTGGGATGGTTGGGTGCCTGCGGGATGCACCTCGCAGTCTGCGCAGAGTGGTACCTCCATTTCAGAATGGTTCCTCCATTTCGGAATGACTGGAGTACCAGCTTTCCATGCCCTTTGTTTTGTGACATCAGAATTATCAGAAAGTGTCAGAATAATCTCAGAAAGTTTCAGAAGAAACATTGGGTGAAAACAGACATGACGCTAACCACCCTTTAACCACCCTTGGTGGTTATTTATGCATGTTGCAGCGCTGTATTGGTGCCCTATGCAGCCCTGAAACATGCATAAAAAACCACCAAGGGTGGTTAAAGGGTGGTTAGCATCATGTCTGTTTTCACCCATTGTTCCGCTACTTTTGCACCGTGGCCGCATGTCGGAACGTGCCGGCGGAAGTAGCAGAATGAAAGTAGCGGAATGAACGTCTCTATCGCACCATGCCACTCATTGCAGAAGAGCTCTTTCCATTGGAAACAGCTACCACGACGGCTTGCCATTTCAGCCCTACAGAGTAGTCTTGGGCAAGAAACTGTCTCTCAGCCTTACTTTCCCATCTGTAGATGGGAATAATAATGACCTACATCACAAGGCTGTTGTAAATGTGAACTAGCTAATGATGTAAAGTACACTTGAAAGCGCTATAGAAATGATAACATGAATAAAAGTGCTAAGCTCCCAGTATGCCACATGTGACCATATTTCCAGAAGATCTCTGCATACTGTGTGGGTAGGTTCAAGGATATCTGGTTCCAGGGAAAGTTTGCACATAATACATTAGCCAGCTACTCATATTCCACTTGTTTGAATGGACATAGTAACAACTGCTTGCCAAACCAAGGACAACTGTTTCAGAAAAATCCTGCATCAGGGTTTGAGTCCATATGTAGCCAATGTAACATGCACAGCCCAGTCTAAGGGCTGCTGTAAAACTGGGGGAAAGGGAGAGAGATTCTTGTCCTTCTGTCCAGTCATGTCTAGGGAAGGGTTCTTTTGATCTCAGGAGGAAAATACAGCCCTACTCAAAATCAAGCACTGCAGATACGACTAGCCTGTTCCCACTAAATCAGCACGGGAGCAGATGACTTCCTCCCACAGCAGGTGTCTTTAAACATAATGCTTGACATTGGGTGTTTTCAGACGTGATGGTGTCCCATTTTACCACAATTTACCCTGCTTTAACCATCCATGGTGGCAGCTAGCCTGGGCTGTGGCTTGGGAAAGTCTTCAACTCACAGCCCAGGCTAGACACCACCATGGCTGGGATCCCACTGAATGACTGGAAGTAAAGTGGGTTGTCACATTTGAAAGCCTGCTTTACTGGGCCCAGTCCAGAATGCCCACTGGTTTGGTGGAGGCCTGTCTGTGGACCAGTTAAGTACATGGTGGTGCACCATCATGTATGAAAACACCAACTGTTCCAGTTGCCTAACATGAGGGCAAGCATTACAGTAGGATGAAAGAATTGGGAATGTTTAACCTAAATAAAAGAAGAATAAGGGAAGATATGACATCAGTTTCCAAATTATCTAAAAGGATACTAAAAAAAAAAAAAGGTGAGTGTTTGATCTCCACTGTCACAAAGGATAGAACAACATCCTTTGTTGGGCTGGTATGCACAGTGGTCCATGTGCGGGGGGGGGAGGGGGGAGATGGGTGCACATCCATCTACACCCACCTCCACCCATCTACACGCACGGAGCAACTGCCGTTTTCACTGGGTGCTCTGTATGTGGGTGATGGGTGGAGATGGGTGTGCATGCATGTTTGCGGGAGCGTCCACATTCCCACAAAGCAGCAGAGAGAGAAATCGGGGAGGGGAAGTAGTCAAGGGTGTGTGTGGAGGATTTGCCGAGCAGCGTAGCGGGGGGCAAAGTCCTGCGTTTAACTGAGGAGAAAGGAACCCAGAAACTTTTGGAAAGGGCTCACCTGATTCCCACCCAGGTATTTACATCCAGGCTGGTGTCCTTGGGCGCCAGCCGAAGGGTGACACCAAAGGGTGTCGGCCATTGCTGGGGCCATTTGGCAGGGGCATGGTGGACGTAGCCATTCCATAGCAGTGGCAGAGGAGCGTGGAGAGGGGCTCACCCCGGGACCTGTACTAGCGGAGCTGAAGGAGATATGATGAGTAGGAGGCAGGCCTTTGGCAAGGACATTGACTATGGGCAGCCCCCCCCCCCCCCCTTGGAGACCTGGCACCAAGGTGTTTGGCAAGTGAGATCCCCATTGGAGGATGTTTGGTGGGAAGGGGAAATAGTGAAGAGAGGGATATACCCTCCTGGTGAGAGTAGGAGGGGAGGAGGGGGTAGTAGGGCCGAGGTTGGGTAATTTTGTTAGAGGTTCGATACTGTGATTGGTATTGGGACGAGTGGGGGAAATGTTTCAGTGTATGTTGCATTTATTGTATGATTTAAACTGAGGGGTTTTTGACAATGTTATTTTGTAGAAAGGGGCCCTCCTCTTGGTGAGAGCAGGAGGATGGGTGGAAAGTTGGCCCCACCCCCTGATGGCAGCAGGGAGGTGGGGGAAGGATGTAGTGATGTTATCTGGTTGAACATTGGTAATATAGGGAGGAGAAGGGGGTGTTGTATTATGATTTTTTTTGTATAATATTGAACGTGTTGTTACTCTATTATTTCAATTATGTTGTTGATGAATTGTATTGGTCTGGTTGTAGACCTTTGTTTATATTATGTGATGGTCTACTGTGGACCTTATTTTGTGCTGTTGTGAGCCGCCTTGAGCCGCCGTAGGTGGGAGAGTGTGGGATATAAATTAAAACTGAAATTAAATGAAACACCCACCCGCTGCCGATTTTACACGAGACTCACCCATGCATGAACATTCAGACTTCTGGATGCTCAGTGTGGATGCCACCCATGTAAAAAGGGTCCAAGAGGTAATGGGCTTACATTGTAGTGATGTAAATTTTAGCTAGAAGTTAGGAAAAACTTTCTAAATATAAGAAGTGTTGTGTTGTCCAGGGACAATGTGACATCTCCTTGCTTGGATGTTTTCTCCCAGCTGGACAAGGATCTGTCTGCAATGCTTTAATAATTGGATATTCTGGGTTGGGCAGGAAGCTGGATGAGAAGGGTCCTGAGGTCCTTTTCAACCTTACAATTCTATGATTCAAGAAAACCCGGGGGCTAGCCAGGGAGGAGGCATGAGTTAGTGGGGATTTGTTTCCTGGAACAAAGATGGGGGATTCATCAGGAGACACCACCTCACCGCCGAGAACAGCCAGAACCACAGCACAGAATGAAAGTCTGTTCACTGCTACCCTATCGGGGTTTGCTGAGTCATTTCACCAGCAGGGCTTTGATGAGTCTTTCACAACAGGGGGCATTGCTAAGTCTTTTTTTTTTCCACCAGCAGGGAGCTTTGCCCTGCAGTGGAGAGCTTTGCCTTGTAAATTTCACCAAGTCGGAGCTTTCCCTAGTCAATTTCACAAAGAGAGAGCTTTGCCTTGGCAATTTATTAATTATTTATTATTATTATTATTATTATTATAAACATTTATATAGCGCCGGTCATGTGCCTGGCGCTGTACAGAACATAGGCATAGATGTGGTCCCTGTCTGTGGCTTACAATCTAAAAGACAAGGAGGGGGAGACAGGGAGAGGGGACAGTGGGAGACAGAGGAGAAGACAAACAAACATTCAAGCGGATGCGAAGTCTCAGGTGTGTGTGCTTGGCTTGGTTACAATCAGGTTGGTTGCAGCAGTCTGCAGAGGAGGGCAGACAGTAAGTGTATGGGGAACGACTAGCAGGCATTGGGAAAGGCGGCGAGGAAAAAATGGGACTTGAGGAGGAACTTGAAGGAGCGGAGGGAGGGGGCAAGGTGGATGTGGACAGGGAGGGAGTTCCAGGCATGGGGGGCAGCAAGGGAGAAGGGTCGAAGGCAGTTAGGTGAGCAGGAGAAACGAGGAAGAGTTGGGGAGGGAACAGAGGAAGAGCGGAGAGTGCGTGCAGGAGTGTGTAGGGAGATTAGGTCCAAGAGGTAAGGGGGAGCTTGGTCGTGGAGTGTTTTGAACATGAATACCAGGAGTTTCAACAGGATATGTTCAGTAAGGGGGAGCCAGTGAAGAGAGAAGAGGAGGGGCTGCACATGGTCGAAGCGACGGGCAGAGTGAATGACTTTGGCAGCAGAGTTTTGGATTGCGATAAGGGGGGACAGGTGAGAGCGAGGGAGGTCTGCAAGGAGGAGGTTTCAGTAATCGAGGCAAGAGATAACCATGG
>QEPC01000449.1:603424-634093 GCA_003113815.1 Sphenodon punctatus | reverse complement strand
AATGTTATGGAGGGCGAATCGGCAGGATTTGGCAACAGAGTCAATGTAAGGTTTAAAAGAGAGGTGCGTGTCAAAGATGAAGCCCAAGCTACGTGCTTGGAGAACAGGATGGATGGTGACTCCACTGATGCAGATTGGCAGTATGGAAGAATGCCAATATGGCTCCTTGACAAAACTTTTAGGCCAGAGCTTATTGCTTTGCAAGACAGGTGCATGTCTGCCCCAGCTTGTTTGCTAAAACCTTCATGAGTTACAGTTAGCACTAATACTGCAGTTTCCTGCGTATGTGGGTTCTGTGGTGAGCTACATCTTCCGGACAGGTGTCTGCAGGCTGTCTCCTCCCCCGCAGTAGTTTGAAGGTAGAGCCGAATTAAAAAGGTCATAGCCAGTAAAAAAAAACTCTACTCTTTTCCTGGCAACAGCTATATTGTAGTTCCGCGCTTGCGCAGTACCAAAATTATTGTATAAGCTATTAGGCTGTATCCATTTAAGGAAGTATTGTATGTGTGCACCTGCAATTGGTTCATACCACTTTGTGGCACTAATGAGCTGTGTATAAATTGACTTGCCTCACATCCACCCAGGGTCTATCAGCGTTGTGTTCGCTAGATAGCCCCGTAGCTGCGTACTTGAATAAAGCTGGTGCACCTTTGTAACACCCATCTCGTTTGGTCTCCTCTCATTCCTTCCAGGACAGGAAATTCCACCACAGCTGGTTATAGGGAGAGGAAAGGGAGGGAGGAAAAATGAGGAGTTCGGTCTTGGCCATGTTGAGTTCGAGTTGACGTCGGGACATCCAGGCGGAAATATCAGAGAGGCAGTTTACGAGGCGTGAGCGGACAGAAGAAGAGAGAGAGAGGGTAGAAAGGTAGAGTTGGGTGTCATCAGCGTAGAGATGATATTGGAATCCGTGGGAGGCAATAATTTTGCCCAGAGACAGGGTGTAAATAGAGAAGAGAGCCACGGACAGAGTCTTGGGGGACCCCAACCGAAAGGGGGAGGGAGGAGGAGCTCGACTCAGTGTAAGGCTGCTATGTGACGCATCCTCAGACTTTTCCCAAGGACACAGAGCATAGCAACCAGCTGTTTGCCCTACCCCGGGATGGGGGAGAACAACTGATGACAGCCAGTCAGATAATGCACTGTATTGCTTGGCCAGGCTGCCCACACTAGGTTAAGGCTACCCAAGGCATCATAGTCTTCCCAGAGCCTCTCGTTTGGCTGGACCCTTTGTGTTGTTTTTTTCTGTCTGCAAAGAGCAAATTGATTATTTTGTGAAGAATGGCTTTGGATTACTAAGAACAGCGAGAGGAGTGAATAAAGATCTCCATGAGTGAGTGCACAGTGTATTCATCTCCAGTGAAATGATAGTGTGCACTAAAATAGCTGTCTATTTCCAAAAGAAACAAAGTACTAAGGAATTAGCACACAGGAAAATATAGATTTAGCAGTTACAAGCCTAAATACCACACACTTCCATGAAATCTCAATCATTACTATGCTGTTTGGGGTGTTTTTTTAAAACCTTTGGAAAAGAATGGCTTCTTGGTAGAAAGGAAGCTGTCTCGGTAGCTGTTTACAAAACTTGGAGTTTTCCAAAATTAATATTGGCAACCAGAATCTTTTCCACAGTCTGAAGTACAGTGAAAAATATCAAGGATGCCTTATGGAAGATTCATCAGTAGGAACAAGCATAGAACCTTAATATGGACCTTGAAAAGGCCATCTCCTTTGGGACTAAACTCTTGGGCTCAAAAACTGATTGGGTAATTCCTTTGAGGATAGTTCCATAAAGAGCAATTAGTCAAGATGGTTGGGGGACTGGTCACTTGGGATTGGGAAAATTAACAGCAAATGAATCACTCCATTGAGACTGGATGTATTCTCCTCTGAAGCCATTGAAGCTGTCCACTGTCAGGGACAGAGTGTTGGACTAAATAATTATAGAGGCACAATCTTGCCTCCGTTAGTTAAGGCAAGATGGAGTTCTCATTCAAAATTCACCTATCTTCACTCCACTCCCGGTTGTAACTTAAAATCTTTGCAAAGCATTAACTTTTTCGTTTGGGGTCTTTACTGAAAGTGAATGGTATAGAAAATTAAAGTTCAGTTTCAAGTAATCACTGATAAAGTTTGGTAGACAATAGTATTGTTAATAGAAAGTTAGAGAGAAAAAAGGTCACATGCTATTTAATCAATTAATTGATTGATTGATTGATATAAAAATTGGATATCCCACCCCCTCTTGGGGCATTGTGTTGATCGCTCTGAAGAGCTCCGTGGTATAGCTGGTGAGGAGGTTAGGTTAGCTGGGCCGGGGGGCAGGTATCTTTGGGGGGAGGGGGGAGTCTTGTTAGCTGGGGTGGAAGGTAATTTGAGCCATGGGGGTAGAGATCTGGGGCATAGTTGGATCGCGGGGGGGGGGAGAGCTGGGGCAGGGGAGTAGTTAGAACTCTGGGGGGTTAGAGAGTTGGGGCAGGAGGTAGTTTGATCTGTGGAGGGGGTAGACAGTTGAGGCAGGGGTAATTGTAGCCATGGGTGGTAGACAGCTGGAGTGAAGGGTAGTTGGAGCTGTTGGGGGTAGAGAACTGGGGCAGGAGGTAGAGAGCTGGGGCGTGTGTGTGTGTGTGTGTGTGTGTGAGTCTTGAGTGTGTGACAGAGAGAGTGTGTGTCTGAGTATGTCTGTGTGTATGAGAAGTGAGCATGTGAGTCTGTGTGAGAGAGAGGGAGAGAAAGAAGTGAATGTGTGTGCAGGGCATAAAATTCCACATCAAACTGCATGAGCCAAAAAAAAAAATCAGTCACCAAAAGGCATTAAAGCATTTGGATGAAAACCAATCTTTAAAGCAGTTGAGATAGTAAAGTGGTGAGAATTTTTTGTTGATATTATGTTGATGGTATTCAGGAAGAATGAGAGTTATGATCTTAAGAACACATTGATATAGACAGAGGGTAATTTCAGACATTACAAAAATGCCTTTCACCACAGGGGATCACGGTGGATCCCCTGTGCTGGCGGTGTTCCCGTGAACGTCTGTTTGAACCCCACCAGATGTTCACCACAGTGAATCTCTGGCGGGGGTCAAATTAACCACAGTTCTGGACCTCCAGCCGGCTGGAGGTCAAGAACCATGGTTAGATTGGCCACGATCAGGGATGGGCCAAAAGTAATGTGAGTTACCTTTGACCCATCCCAGATCGTGACCCTGAACGCAATACGGGATTGGGTGCAGCAGCCGCATTGGCCACTGCACCCGCCCGTCCCGCGAGGACTGGCGGCCAAGGGAGCACGGGGGGGGGGGCGTGAGGCTGCATGTCGTGCCGTGCAGCCCCGCCTCCTCCCTGATTCCCCACAGTGATGGAGCCAGCACATCTGAAGGACAGCCGGCTTCATCATGTACCAGGATCTTAGAGAGATCCCGGCCCGGGGTTCAGCGTGGCGGGCCTTCGGGCCCGTCACACCTGAAAATACCCAGAGTTGTTAATGAAAGGTATGAGGTTGAGTACTATTGATGTAGTTGAAAAAGGATGTATCATAATAGTAACATAGTTTTAGGTCATCGAGTAGTGAAATTGTTATTTTTCACCAATTTGTCTTAACTATGAATTTAAAAGCAAAGATTTTTAGATGTTGGAATAGACCATTGGTATCTCAGGGTGTTTTTAGACGAGTGCTTCTCCACACATTACTCACTTATCACCCACCCATCAATCATGTTGCAGGGCTGCACTGGTGCCCTGTAACATATGTGATGGGTGGGAGGCATTTGCCAAAAAAAAAAAAAAAATACCCTCAGTATAGTAGCACTTATATCCTTACTGATTCCCTGATCTCACAAAAATGCAAATTTTAAATAGTTTGCAACATGCAATCCAAACAAAGGTGCATTATTATTCATAATTACTATCATTTATTAATTTACATTGTATTGACTTTGAACTAGGCAATAAATGGATGGATAACAGCGCTCTGTTGGAGCCAAAGGCTATTAGCATTCAGTTTTTGCAAATGATTGCTTTGAAAAGCCAGTATACTGCAAACGCCTCAGCTGTTCCATTTCAAACAGGTTATCAAGTTGAGCTGAACAGGCTTTCCAGAAATCTTACATTCATGGCAGCTCTTCTGGGATCTCCAGGCTGTCAGATGCTGAATCCTCCTGGGGAAGTGGGGAAGAAGGAACTTGTACCTGTTTCAAATTGCTTAATAAATAACAAGTCACAATAATTTCAGCAGCCTGAGAAGGCAATTACCACAATGGCAAGATGCTTTAAAATCAGAGAAATACTATTCTGGTGAACGGACTGGAAAGAGGTTCTGAAAATCTAATGAAGAGACATGCTTGTGTGTAGTTACTCATCATTGAATACCAAATGTTCTCGGCCCACCTGCAGACAGAATACTCTAATACTCTTTGTTTAATGCTGCAACAGCAGGACTTTACTGAAAATAATTGCAATAAAAATGGGCCATTAAATTAATTTCATAATAGCTTTTACTTTCAAAAGTATCCATGGATTTTAAGTAAAAGTATGTAACACCCAGATGTAGTGGTGGCAGTGGTGGCAGGTCCTCTAGACACAATACACAGAGGGAAAGAAAAAAGAGGAGATGCCGCAATATTCATCCATTTAAAGGTGAGATTTTAAAAGGGCCAAAATGAGTCAAGGAGTCTATTTTTGATTGTCCAGTCAGTGGAATTATGTTATTACTCTTCCTATTTATTGGTTTTTTTATGTTTTATTTCTTGATTTTTGTAGCATATGCATCCTTTAATTCTTGGGACATCCTAAGGGGTCTATAACAAAACTAATTAACTAACCCTTTCTATTGGAATTTAAGGATTCAATTTTAAATTGTTTCATTTTATTTAGTTATTTAGACATTAATATTGAGGTGTTCGGGGCTTTTCCATCAGACTAGCTTTCTTGAGGCAAAGCAGGTTTTTCTTGTTTCCTATATGATGGACCCAGAAGCAACTTATGAGTTATTTGCTATGCTCCTTGAACAGTTTGGGGAAGTGCTAGCAAGTAGGGAGTAAAATAGCAAACCATGTATCTCATCGGGCGATTTCTGATCCTATCCCCTCTCCCAAATGGTTTGATGGGGATTGTATTAGACAAAGGGCCGCCCTTAGGAGAAGTGCTAGAGTGTTTCAGCGTGATGGCGGAGTAAATGCTGCCGCTCACTATAATAATGATAAGCACACCTATAAGAGTATAATTAAAGCTAAAAAGAAGTCTTTCCAACTTAATGCCTGGAAGTCCTTAGATCAGGCAGTCAGGAGAGGGGACTCTGTTCACTTCTGGGCCATGGTAAGGAGGGAATTTCGACCATCCCTGGGGCAGGTGGTAGCTGATTTGGGGATATGGCAATCCTATTTTTCAGGCATTTTTAACAAAATGCCAGACATTGACATATTGAACCGTGATCTTCTTGAGAATAGCCCATGTTGGCCCCTAATGACAAGCGAGGAAGTTAGGTCCCTGTTTGGCAAATTTAAGGCTAGGAAAGTCCCTGGTTTGGATGGAATCCCGGTGGATCTGTATAAACATAACATGGACTGGTGGCTTCCGATTCTGGCTAAACTTTTTAGTACTATTGATAGCTGGGGTATGATTCCAGCAGGATGGAATGTGAGCATAGTTGCGCCCATACATAAAAAAGGGGATAGGAATCTACCCCAGAACTATCGTCCCATTAGTCTTTTATGTGTGGTGGCAAAATTCTATGCCAGTTATCTACTAGCCAGCCTGGAGAACTGGGCCTATGTGGCCAATTTTTTCCCTGATGAGCAGGCCAGCTTTAGAGCCGGTCATAGACAGTCGATCAATGTTATACTTTAAGCCACTTCCTAGCTAAGTATGTTATGCTTAGGAAGGGTAGGCTGATTTTGACTTTTTTGAACCTACGATCGGCATTCAATCTAGTCAACAGGAATATCTTGTGGGACTGTTTACATCAAACTAACATGGACCAGAGACTGTTATTCCTGGTCCAGGCGTTGTATAGCCAAACTGTGCTTAGAGTAAGAGCAGAGTGCAATGGACAAATTTCAAATGCAGTCCCGGTTTCCAATGGGGTCAAACAGGGTTGTGTCCTTGCCCCTTTCTTATTCAACTTTTTTATCAACAGGATTGTGGCTGTCCTAAGGGGGGATTTTCCCCTCCCTGATAGGGTTGGGTCTAGATCGATATCAATTCTTCTGTTTGCAGACGACATGGTGCTTATCTCACCTTCTCTTTTGGGGATGCATAGGTTGCTCTTGATAGTTGGGCAATTTTGCAAGCAGTCACAGCTTTCATTTAACTACGATAAATAGAAAGTTGTGATTGCGGCCGGGCCATCGTTGTAGCAGTCAGACATGGCTGTTGGATGGGATCAAATTGGAGCAAGTACCCTCATAACAGTATTTGGGTGTGCTTTTTAACTCCTCTGCTTCCTGGAAGTTGTATATTGATGCATCTAAGTTAAAAATGAAACAAGCTACCTTGGCCCTCCTAACATTTTGGAGAATACATGGGGGCCATTTGATTATGCTGGCCCTGAAAGTTTGGGACCTGAAGGCTAGGCCCTCTGCTCTTTGGGGTAGACTTATGGGGGCATTTTGCCCCTGAATCCTTCAAGGTTCTGCAAAATGTGTTTTTGAGATCACTTTTGGGGGTTCCTAGGGGTACCTCAGCTTGTCTTTTGTGACTTGAAACAGGGATTAAACCTTTAAGAGTGAAACTAGTTATGAATCCTCTGGCCTATTGGTTAAGGGTGGACGACATGATGGAAGACAGACTCCTGTGCATGTGCCTAGAGGAAGCTAGCTCCTGGCATACTCCAAACCCATGGGTAAATAGAATTATATGCCATTTGCGGGACCTGGGATTAACATCGGACATGCTCAAGGTTCTCCCTCTTAAACAAAGAAATCTGGTTATCGCAAGACAGCTTGCTGATCAAGCGATACAGCGGGACCTCGGGGCAATCCAGGCCCTGAGATGCGCCCCTTTTTATGAGTCATTTAAATGTTCCTCAGTGTGCGAACCCTATTTGAAGTTGATCGATGATCCCACACTCAGCAAAGCCCTAACACTGCTAAGATTTGATCTTCTCCCTTCAAGGGTCCTGCAGGGGAGACGGGATGGTACGTCCTATGGTGATAGGACTTGTTTATGTAACTCTGGTCAAGTGGAGGACTTACTTCATCTTTTATTTTTGTACCCTCTTACTTCACATTGGAGGGAAGTATCACATCTAAATCCCACACGCGGGATATTTACATGCAGTGTGATTTTATGCTGCAGCGTGTTCGCCGCGCATGTCTAAAAGCAGCCTCAATCAAGGGCCCTTAAAAACAAGGTATGTTTACAAAAAATAGCAACCAATAAACAGATTCAATACAACATGGAAAGATAATTTTTTTGTAATAACTCCTTTAGTATTTCCTTGTATAACGTTTTGAAATCAATGTACTCGAAGTACTCATGTCCCCCAACTAGCCCCTATTCCTGCAAAGGATACAGCATGTAACCTTTTGCCCCCGCACAGGAAATAAGGCACAGACACAAAGAGTTTGGGTAAAACTGGCCGCAACCGTTCATTTTAAAACAACCAGCATAACCGGAAACCTGTTGATAAATGAGAACCAATTAATAAACCAATCAAACCAATTCGTGAGAACGGTGGAAAGATCTGTTCGCCAAATTGATTTCAATTAATATAATTACCCCTTAGCCATTCACTGTAAATCTTCCAAATTATTTTCCCACCTCAGAATTGAATAGTAAAGCCGAATTGATCACCCTGGCTGAGACTATAAGGAGAGTGATTGGTCATTAAGTCCAACCTTCTTGTATCACCTCCGTACCTAATGCCCCTCACTCCCCGCGTTCAGTACCATAAGGTGTGACCACTTGGATTGGAGATACCAGTCCAATCCCCGTTTTCAACTGGACCAGAATTGATCCAGGCCAGAAAGAACTGCCGATCAAGTGACCATGTCGGGACTGCTTAGATCCTTCCCATATGCCCCTTGACGCCAGTCCTTCTTCTCTGGGATAGCAGTGGGGCGCCCATCCCCTGACTGCTTCCCAAGTCCCACCTCCTGGATGCCTCTCAGCATCCACCATTACCTGATGTTTTCCATAATGCCAACCAATTCCGAATACCTGTTTAATTCCACCATGGTACTGAACTCCGCCAGTTGCGACGAAATAGATGAAATACATACACCAGGCCCCCACCTCAGATTCCCATAATAGATCAGCATTGTGAGGAAGCCGAAAACTCTTTTCGGGAAAAATTACTTCCTGGTCCCTCACTAACATAGGCGACCGGAACAAATCCACAGTACTTGTCTGAGGGTGGGTGGGTGGACTTCAGTTGCTTTCTGGAAGCTGAATGGAGGCTGCCCAGCACAGGAGACCATGTAGACCCTCATTGTCCAATCAAAGAGGCACATTTTCGCACCCGAACTTCATGCAAGCTGCCGCCGCCCTGACGGTGCAACTTGCAAGCTGGCCAATTTTTCCCGCCTGGGCAGCAAATTTCTGCCCAACAACAGCCCGTGCCTGATTCCCCTGATGGGGCGGGCGCAAATTAACCCTTGCAGCTCACAAGGCGCTTAGCAGGGTCCTTCTCCTTATCATCCTATGGAAAAGCTCGTGGGCATTATACAATAAGAATGGGTGTGCATCTATAACTTTATATCAATGGAAAGTGCTTCAAAAACATGAATGCAGTATCATATTTGAGGGGAGGGGGAGGATGTCTAACAGTCTCAAATGTTGAAACTCACAGATAAAACAATATAAGGCATTTTTCTATCCCTCATATAAAATAACTGCATTCAAAGAAACAAAAATATAAAGCATATTCAAGTAAAAAAGAGATAGGGAACAGGAATAGCAAATAAAATCTTTCTTGCTTTCCATGTTCCTTCTTATATTTTCAACCTTTAAAATATATAATTACTCAGACTATGCTGATGCCAGTATTGTGCTAGTGGTCTCCTGATGAGAAGCTGTTAACCTTCTCAGATGGTGGAAGGCACTCTGCCTCTAGATTTGGGCCTCTTGAGAAGTGCACTAATGCTTACTAATGAGCACCTTAGTTCTGGTTTACTCAGCACAGGGTGATGTTATGGTATGACAAGGTAGACACATCTCTAGGGTGGAAATTTAGCATAGGTGAAGAAATGAGGAGCCAGAAAAGAACTGAAAATTAAATTAATAATAATAAAAAAGACCGCAATCCTGAGTCGCTGAAGTCAATGGGGCTGATCCCATGCCCCACATGTGCCACCATGCACATGTATGCATCTGAGCAAGTGTCATAGGCCCTGTGTCAGAGGTGCACAAAGTTTGCATGTGCATCCATGCGTGAGGACTGCATGTGTTCCGCACGGTGCTCTGCGGGGCACGTGATTAGCCCTAATGGCTAACCTGAAATGAATTTTAGGAATATGCAGGAAAGAACATTTTTGCTTTCATTTTCATTTAATTTATGTTTAATTTTTTTTCTGTTTCATTTTTCATTTCATTTTTGTTTAAAATTTCATTTTCCATTCATTTTGATGGAAATTCACTTCCATGACTTCAATTTGCCAAATTAGCAGTTTTAAGTTGGCTTTCTGACACTTTCCCATCCTGAAACTGTGGCTGTGAACTGTTATGTGTCTCATTCATTAGGAGACTCCCCCTATGAGCACAGTGCCCGGTGTCTCTCTGATTGCGGCAGGCTGGCTGGTGTGAGGAGGAGCAATCCCACTGTCGCTAATAATTTGCCCACTAGGCAGCATTATAGTCTCTCATCAATAAACGCTGGATTCTCACCCTGCTGCTGAGGTAGCTGATCAGCATTTCCCATTTTCCCAGGATCATCACTCTCTATGCTCATTTTGTCACTTTGTGTGTTGACATGCTTGTTCTCGATCCGCCCTTGTCTCTTTATATTGTCATTACTGTCATAACTGCAAAGTGTGTAGCAAATTAAGTGGCCAATGCTGTATTTTCAATTGCTTATTTTGTCTCTTTTCATTCTATCATTATTTCACCCTAAGCCTATTGCCTTCTGGGCCGAATTCAAGGTGGTGGTTTTAACCTACAAAGTCCTACATGGCTTGGTCCATTCAAAGAGATCATTCAAACTACTTTGTCTCCATCTCAAACCTTTTTCACACACTCCTGCGCAGCTGTGTCAGTCATGAAAACCTTGTTATTAATATCTTAATCCCAGCATTAGGCCACATTGTGGGTGAACAGACAAAAACACAAAATTAATTAAATAAGTACTATGTTTAATCAGCCCATGAAAAAAAATCATAAATTGAAATTGAGGTAGAAGTTGCATAAAACTTAAGAGTTACCCCAGGGAAGTGCATGGCAAGCCGTGCCCCACTGTTTTATGTTACTGCCTGCTGTGACCAGATTTGGCACCATAATTATGGCTACAGGAAACTGTCTTGGAACAAAAGTCTCCCTGAGTCCAGACCATTGCTAGCCATCAATTTCAACCAGTCAGTCTAGCCATGAGGGAAATGGATCAAGCTGGCAAAGTTCCACTCTTGCACATTTGGCAATGACTGAATACTATCATTCATGTTCATGGAAATAGCATCAAGTAGCACTCTGTGTGTGTGTGAGTGTTTGTGCAACCTATATATCAATTGCACTGCACTCTGTACAATCATCAACAGCGTTGGTTCACATGGTGCATGTTGCAAAAATTCCTAGCCCTACTCAGAACAAACAAACAACTCAGTTTACCAAACTGTGTACACCACAAACCATTGCTGAATCCACTTCTTTCCCTTGGTCTTCCATGAGTCATTGACTGCTTAATGCCTGCTACCAAGATTTGAATGCCCTTGTTTGTTTTGGCTGAGAAGCATGCCTGCAGGGGCAGATTGGCCATACAAAGTACAGGAAAAAATCCGGGTGGGCTTCTGGCTCGTGGGGCCGGTCCAGGTCAAGCAGGGGCCAGTGCCAGTGCCCGTGGAGATGGGCTGAGCTAGGCCATCCCAGGGGCAGATTCCTGCTGACCCATCAGAGCTGTGTACAGGCTTGGGTTCCCACTCCCCTCCCACCCCCAGCTGCGTTGGGTGGGTGTGGAGTCACCAGTTGCCTCCCGCCCCTCCTTCTGAGCCTGAGATGACTCTGGCGGTGATGGCAACACTGCAGAAGCTTCTTGCATGCAGCAGTGTGTTCTTCAGCTGCTCCTTCTGTCCTCTTCCTGGCCCCTCCCAACAGGGCCTCCAAGAGCGACGTGGTTGGATGACATCATCTGGCCCCACCACTCTGGCAAGACCTGTTGGGAGGGGGTGACCAAGAAGCAGCAAGAGGAGGTTAAGAGTGGCCGGATGCAAGAAGCCATTGGGGGGAGCAGGGGCAGTCCAGACAAAGAGAGCTGCCCAGGAGCTTGGGGCTCAGCATCCCCTGTCCCCATGTCTGGACCCTGCAGTGGCTGCTATGGGGGGACAGTGCAAGACCTTCCTGCTGTCCCCCCTACTGGAGAGAGAGAGCATCTGAGGCAGAGGGTCAGGGTACTGCCTGGGAGCCTTATTTCCTTGCCCCCTCCCAGGCTGCTACCCCACCCCACCCACCCTGACTGGAGAGACAGAGAGCAGGTGCTCTGTTCACCTGCTCCTGGCTGCTTTCTGGCCCCTCTCTCCCAACAGGGCCTTTCTTCTGGGAGGCCCTGTTCGGAGGAGCCAGAAGGAGCTCAGTGAGTAAAGAGCACGCTTATGCTGCAAGAAGCTGCCGGCCTGCCATGCCACACCACTGCCCACTAGACCAGCCACCACCCCGATGGGGTAAGTAAAGGCAACCTGCAAGCTGCCTGGGGATTTTTGGGGGGGAGAATGGGCTGGGACAAGGCCTGGGGCACTGAGGGAGGGTTTGGGGGGGAGGGAGTGGGGTCAGGCCTGCATCCTTGGGGGCATTGAGGGAGGGTTTGGGTGGAAGGGGCTTCTGGGGGCTGGTTTGGGGAGGGTTTGGTGGGATGGGGCTGCTGGGGGAAGGGGCTGCTGGGGGAGGGTTCGGAGGGAAGAGGCTGGGATACAATTTGCTTGGACAAGTATTTGCAGAAAAGTTAATGATAAAATCCACAATGCCTACATAATGTGTTCAATTTAATTTGAAAGAACATTTTCAAATGCTGCTTTTCTACCTAGCTCCTGAGTGTTTTCTGTAATCTGGTCTAACTGTTAACGTACTTCTGTTTTCTCTGCTACTGTACTCCTGCCATTACATTGCCTGCTGGTGGTTATTGGAGACAGGTCCCTGCCCAGTGGGTTTACAATCTAAAGCCATTTTTAGATGAGCGTGCAAGCAGCTTGTGTGGTATTTCAAACTCCCGCGGCACGGGATTACACGAGACACCCGGCAGGGAGCATGCGCAATCCATGAAAGGCGGTCGCGCATTCTTTGCCGACCGTGAATTACACACCTCGATTTGTGAGGTGTGTAATTTTCAGTCAGGAAAGAATGCAGGACCGCCTTTCATGCGCGTGCTGCCCGCCAGGCTTCTTGTGTAATCACGCACTGTGGGAGTTTGAAATACCGCGTGAGCTGCTCGTGTGCTCATCTAAAAACGTCCTAAGAACAAAAAAACCTGGTTGCCCCCGTACATACTGGACTCATTTGGCTATTTTTTTTTTTTTTTATTAGAGAGAGAGAGAGAGAGAAACAGAGAGACAGAGAGACAGACAGACAGACAGACAGACATTTGGGTTGTCTGGTTTTACCCTGGGAAGATTTGGGAATGGAGCGAAAGATTTGTGACTGCTTTTTGCCGCGTTTGCCACCATGCAAACGGGACTCACTTTTTGTTTGCTAGAACTACTGTGCTTGTTCTGTTCCATTGATCATGATCATGTGTGTAATTTTGGGGTTGGCTCCGTCTACCGGGGGTCACTTTCAGAATATTTTTCAGGGCCGTTTTAAGTTCCCAATCTGTCCCTACATGCCTGTCTATCTGACAGTGACTGCTACCTTATCTGTAATCCAACAATCAAACCAATTATTTCTGCAGAACCACCAATGTGCTTCTCTACACGGAACCTATCAATGTTTTAGATCTCTTAATTATGCAGGCACAGTTCTTAATTATCCACACCAGGCCCAAATCCACACTGCTGCTGCCTCCGAAGTGAGTCATCCCAGTGGCCAACACCACTCAACTCCTGCAGCTGCCACAGCTGCCCCTGTAGTTGGTGCTACCCTGATCAGGGGGACTGTAAAGAGAGTGCCCACATGCCTAAGGCACCCATGTGAGTGTGTGCGGAGGGGCCAGGGTCAGTGATGGCAGGAAGAGGGTTCACGTATGGGTCTGCCCCTTCTTCCACTATGCATCCCCACACCCAGCCTCTGCCCCACCTCCTTGCACAATCTGCCCCTCTGCTCCCTGCACCTCCTCCCCTGCACTCCAACTTGCTCCTACTCAGCACCCAAACCTAATCTGCAGTCCACCCTGTCTTTGCCCCTCTGCTATCCTGCATCCCCAACCCTACCTGCTATCCTGTATCCCACCCTGCCTTGGTGTGCCCCCTCCCCACCTACCCTACACTCCAACTTCCCTGACCCTGCACCCTCTTCCCCCTGTTGGTATATGCAACATCCATAAGTTAATGCCTGCTGCATTAAGAACAGTAATTTACTATAGAGCCACCAGATGGCACTGCTAAGTTTATGTGTACATGGAGGGAGATGGGGTTTTGCAATTGAATTCCTTTGTGTAACCACTCCTTCTTCCCTTCTCTCATTGTCTCAGTCTCCATTTTGTCTTCAGACTAGTTAGATGCAACTAAGGATCTGTGCCTGAGAAAGCTTAAGTAAAGTTCTGTTTTTAAAACTTCAGCTGCATTTGTCCTTACTGATTGCGAATCAGTTATTACTCTGCAACAGGTTATGGGCAGGTTCAGAACAGCTCAGAACAACTCCAAAGACTGGAAGTGAGCTGAAAGGAAAAGAGGCCTAAAGAAAACTCCCAGAGGAGGCTACTAACAATAAGTGAGCAGAAGAACCAGAATCCCAATCTGAGGGGAGGGAAGCAAGCATGGCCAGCAGCTCTGAATTAAAGCTTTCAGTCTGCAAGCTGAATAACACAAACTACCAGTTGTGGAAATTCAAAATAGAAATGCTTTTATTCAAAGATGACCAATGGGAGGTGATCACCACAGACACTCCTGCAGCAAACCCTGAGGTATGGGACAGGAAGAACAGACAGGCAAAGGCAACCATAAGCCTGCTAGTAGAAGATAAGCAATGAATCCACATAAGGGAGGAGGCCACAGCAAAGGGCATGTGGAATGCACTGCAGAAGCTGCATGAAAGGACCAGTTTGAACAGTAAGCTGTTTCACCTAAGGAAACTGTACCAGATGAGACTTGGTAAAGGGAAGGAGATGCAGTATCACATAAATTCAATGCTGGAAGTGGTAGCACAACTGAGAGGCATAGGTGAAGAGTTAAAAGACAACTGCGTGGCAGCTTTACTTCTCTGCAGCCTGCCTGAATCATACAGCGCCCTCATAAACGCCCCAGAGACAAGGCCTGAGGCAGAACTAACACTGGGATTTGTAAAAAGGAGACTCATGGATGAATTCCAGCGTAGGAAAGAAGTCATGCGAGACAATCAGGGACAGGATAAGGAAAGTGCTCTGAGAATTACAGACAACAGATTGCACAAGAAGGAAACAAGGGCATGTTTTCAGTGCAAGAAAGAAGGACACCTAAAGAAAAACTGCTCCATATGCAAGGCAGAACAACAAAAGTGATCTCCACAAGTGTCTAAGCAAAAGGCCAAGGCTACAACCAGTGACACAGCCACAGAACAGTGGAGTGGGTGTTTTAGAGCAACACAGGCCCACTCATCACAGGACTGGTGTGTCGACTCTGGAGCCATGAGTCACATGACCAGCGACAAGAGCTTTTTTACAGTACTGGACCCAAGCAACAAAGAAAAGATATACCTCGCTGATGGAAGCAGCATCACTGCAGAAGGTATTGGCGAAGGAATTCTAAGTTGCAACAAGCCACACGGAGGCACACTAGCAATACCAGTAAAGGATGTGCTGTATGTACCTGGCTTAGAGGGAGGACTCCTATCCGTTAAACACCTAACAGAGAAAGGGTTCACCGTAATGTTGTGGGGTAATGAATACACAATCCAGAAGGGGACAAGGGTCCTAGCCAGAGCCTATGCAGATGAGCACCTGTATCGCTTAAGTGCAACCAAGGAAAAGAAAAACTCACTGCACACGAGCAACACAAGGACTGAATTCATCTGTGGCATTGACGCCTGGGTCACAGGCACCCAGAAAGCATAAAGGAACTGCAAAGACAGACAGCAGCTGACAAAAGACCTGATAGTAACAGCATGTCCCTTGACCATGAGATGTGAATGCTGTATCAAAGCTAAAGCCACCAGAGCAACGCTCCCCAAGGTAAGCCAGACTAGAACCTCCAAGCCACTTGACCTAATACACAGCGATGTGTGAGGCCCCATGAAAGTGCGATGTATGCGGTCCCACACCTGGAGGAAACAGATACATAATGACATTCATAGATGACTACTCAAGATACACAGTCATATATCTCATAAAGCATAAGAATGAAGTACTGGAACAATTAAGGGACTACATAACCATGACAAGCAACAGATTGCAACGCAAGCCGCTTGTACTTCAAACCGACAATGGAGGCGAATACACAGGAAAAAGAGTTGAAGACTTCCTGAGAGCCCACAGGATAGAGCACCACAATACGGTATCATACACGCCTGAGCAAAATGGGGTAGCTGAAAGAAAGAACAGAACCTTAAGAGAAATGATCAGGTGCATGTTGACAGACTCTGGACTGCTTGAAAAATATTGAGGCAAGGCAGTAATTACGGCAACATATCTACAGATCCGATTCTGCTCAAGAACAGCAAATAAAACTCTGTATGAACTTTGGTATGGAGAGAAGTCTAGTGTGGGACACAATGGATGCAAGGCATGCGTGTACATTCTGGAAGAGAAACACACCAAACTGCAAAACCTTTAGCAGGAGAGCGCCACCGAAAGCTACTAAGTAAAATGGGCATAATAGGTTAACTTCTGTCTGTTGACAAGGGGTGTTGGTATATACAACATCCATAAGTTAATGCCTGCTGCATTTAGAACAGTAATTGACTATAGAGCCGCCAGATGGCGCTGCTAAGTTTATGTGTACATGGAAGGGAGATGGGGTTTTGCAGTTGAATTCCTTTGTGTAACCACTCCTTCTTCCCATCTCTCATTGTCTCAGTCTCCATTTTGTCTTCATACTAGTAAGATGCAACTAAGGATCTGTGCCTGAGAAAGCTTAAGTAAAGTTCTGTTTTTAAACCTTCAGCTGCATTTGTTCTTACTGATTGCGAATCAGTTATTACTTTGCAACACCCCCAACTCCCCTGCATCCCATCCAATCCCGTTGTGCTCCCCTTCCCACTTACCCTGCCACTTTTTATAGTCTTAAACTCTGAATCCCACGCTGTCTGATGTACCCCAACTTCCCTGCTCCTACACCCACCTCCCTGCTCCTGCACCCACCTCCCCCACCTACTCTACATCCCACCTTTCCCATGCCCCTCTGCTACCCTCCTCTCTCCCTCCCCCATTCCTACCCAGGAGATGTTCATTCTGCCTTTGGTTCTCTGAGAACAGACTGGAATACACACCCACCCCCTTTGAAAGAAGGTGCAGTCCAAGAAAATGAACCAGCTGCTGGTAAACCCACTCTGCTTTTAAGTATCTTCTGTATAAAATTAAAGGCTGTGTGTTCCCTCTTTTCCCACATCTGTCAAGGCCTAGAACGAGCCAGGTTTATTCTGGCTTTTTATAGAACCCTCACCATTTACATCTTCTGGTCCTTTTACAGAGGTCGCTGTAGGACACTCAGATTTTGTGCATTGCCATTTTGTTAAGTCTCCTACAGACAGTGGGCACTTCTGCTCTTTCCCTGGGAAGAATATCCTTTAGCCTGAGGATCCCCACTATTAAGATGTTTTGCTTCATGTGTGTCCTTTTACTTTCCTCTGTTTCATCCTGTTGTCAAGCACTTGAGAAGTAGCATAACTACTTAAATCATTCTAAAAGGAGAGTAGGGAAATTTCTTTTCAACAATATGTGCTTTGTGACTTGTCCATGTACTGTGACTTGTCCATATACACAGTATTATGTGCAAGGAGCCTAAGTTGAAATCATGCATGATATGCAAGACTGTACAATGTCTTTACTGCTTACATGGCTTGCAAGTTAAGGCAGGAACCTTAAATTGCAATTTCCATTCATTTTATAACATGATTGATTTTGCAAAAACCTTTACTTCTATTGTAAACTGGAGGTTTTTCAATTATGGAATAAGAGTAAAAGCATGCCTTGATAGTATAGCCAAACGACAGTATTGCTGAGATGCAACACAGTGTGCAACCTCTCAAAGCACCAAGCAGCCAATGTTCTCAAATGCTGTGCTCTAATTATGCAGACAGTTACGGTTTTGAACAAGCTTTCAACAAGCTTGACACAGTTTTTCTAAGCTGTCAATTTAAAACGCTCATAAAATTCACAAGAAATCACTAAATTTTTCAAGCAACATATTCTTTGCAATGTTAATACAAGAAAGATGTCGCTGTCATTGCCAGGGTGCTGTCTCATAAACCAATTACAGTCCCTCCATATCCAAACACTGAAGACCAAAGAGTACAGTGCAATGGACTCATTGGAAGGAGGAACTTTTCATAATCCAATATTGTGTATTCATCCCCAGTCATATTAATTATTGCTATACTTAGATCACTTTCTCACGAGCTGCATCAGCACAGCGAGAGCTTGCGGTATTCAAAGCTAGTGCAGCTCCCATCTCATGGGAAATGAGGAAGTGTGGGGCTCTCATGCAGGCAATCTCATGCAATGGACAGGGTAATGAAATCCTACCCTGTCCATTGTGCTAGCTTGCCCGCATGAGATCCGCAGTTCCTCATTTCCCATAAGACAGGAGCTTTGCTAGATTTGAATAGCACAAGCTCTTGCGGTGCCGATGCAGCTCGTGGGAAAATGACTTTTGAGCACAATACAGGACACTTCCTGTCAAATTCACAGTAAGACTTCAGTCTCCAATCCTCAACTGATATACTGAGACATAACCTTCTTCATGTCAACAGTACTTGCCCTTGACCAAAGTGAGCAGTAGGTTGAGAAGGCAAATGGCTATTCAAATTAATCATATTGTTGGTGTTTTCTTTTAACAGGATGACATCCAACAAGATGTGTGAATCACCAAAGGTTGAGACTTTGAACCTGCCTCAGATAACAGGCGCAAACCTCAGATGCGTACCCAAAGTAGTCTAGAACTAATGCAATCATTTGGATTTTATACAAGTGGACTGGAAGCCTTACAAGTATGGGTCTTCCAGGGTGGTTTTACACCCTTTCCTCTAGCTTGTCTGTAACTACTTACAGATGAGAACTCAAGTGGTGGGGGAAATAGACAATTAGCAGGATAACTGTGTTCTGAACATATCCAAGCAAGGATATGTTCAGTTCAAGGGAGACTACTTGAATCAAAAGTATGTTTATAAGTAAGCAGAATCCTCTAAAGTGCTTATGTAACAATCAACTGCACACGTATTTGCTCCCATAAATTCATAACACTACAGAGATGCCATTGCTGAGTCACTAAACTTACACAGCACAGACATGCATTCACTCACGGTGCCTGCCAACAACTTCAGGCAAAGGTCGTCCCCTAGCTGTCTTGATTCAAAGGCCCACAGGGATAACCGGCATCCCTGCAATGCTGCTGCGTTGACCCAGCAACATGTAGATCACGGGTCTGCCACATCATGCCATCTGAGCAGCAGCAAACACGAAGTCCTCCTCCTGAGCTTATAACAGGTGTGCGACCCAGCCTTACAACACAGAGACATATCATCACCTAACACCAGACAAGAACATAAGAAGTGCCTGGCCTGCCTGCCACAACAGAGGCCTGCATTCTTGATGCATCCCTTGAAAACTAGGGGAGCTGATGAACCAGTAACTAGGGATGGGAGAATGTGGTTCGAAGTTCGGACCGAACTTGACCAGTTCGGTCAACCGAACCGAACTTCCGAACCGAATTCGATTTTCGATCTGAACCGAATTTCTGAAATCAGTTCTGTTCGCCTATTCCTACCAGTAACCTTCAACAACTGTCCCTGGGGGGTTATCTACAGATGGTGGTGGGAGAGAAATTTTGAGAGTAAGGGAAGAAAAGAGCCTCATCCCCATAAACTCACAGACAGAAAGGAGAAGTCTTCCGCATCATCTCATCTGATCAGCAGCAAACACGAAGTCCTCCTCCTGAGCTTATAACAGGTGTCCGATCCAGTCTCACAACACAAACATATCACCTAACACCATGCAGGAACACACATATAATCACCTAACATCAGGCAGGAGCAGGAACACAAGAGATGCCTGACCTGTCTGCCACTGCAGAGGCCTGCAACCTCCAAAAGTCCAGTGCCCTCAGTTTGTCAAAAAAAATAAAAGAACTGTCTAGCTGAGAGGGAATTTGACTGCTGCAGCCTGCCTGACATTAGAACAAGGTCTAGTGTTGGAATATGTGGGTGTCCCCAACAAAAGAGTCCCCAGTCCAGGTGCACTGAGAAGGGGCACTAGCAGTCAGTCACCACAACAATGCACCACATTAAACATTCTGTAAAGGAATTCCCTAGGTGCAGATGGGGCCTTGATGACCTGGTAAGCATATGAAGTAAGCTATGTTTCTTCCTTTCAGTCCTTATACGGTTGCCTTATCTTGCAGTTTTGACCCTGATAGTCCCTTAGGCACAAATGGAAATGTCAAAGTAAAAACTGCAATATGGTGTGGAAGCCATATCTGGTGCACCAGAAAAAGAAGTCTGAATTTTCATGAGAGGAGCCTGTACCTTTCTTCTTTATCCTCAAAAGAAAAAGAGCCCCACCAGAACCATCTGCGTGGCATAACATCAGCACCAGAGACAACATAAGAGCCACAGCAGTGACAAGCTCTTCCATATGCCTGACTTGTTCCTGCTTGACAGTTCCCTCAAGAAAGAAAGAAAGAAAGAAAGAAAGAAAGAAAGAAAGAAAGAAAGAAAGAAAGAAAGAACAGATTTGTCTGACATCAAGAAATGGAAATTTAGGCCCCACTAGAAATTTTGGCTGGAAATGAAAGTGTGAGGAAATCAAATCGCAGGTAAAGGTAAAGCTGACTGAGCTCAAGAAGAGTCAAAACTACTGTTTTCTCTGACATAGCTCTTGTGTGTGTCACTCACTGAGGTGATTCCTGGTTTGAGAGACCGTCACCCCAAACTAGAGCATTCATTTTTTAATAAATGTAGCAAAAATAGCTGCATTTTGTAGACACTGATGATAATTACTGCCCTATCAGAGTGCATAAATGAGGCTAAGTCATCATTTACATATAGAAATGTACAATTTTGTGGTTTATACAATGCGGCACAATGCTACTTACACAGCACTCTGCACCCTAACCTACTGAGGCACATCAACACATTTCATTCTTCCACTCCTATCTGCAGCTGGTCAGAAAAGTATCAGACTGGCAGCAGAGAAATGTAGCAATCTAGCCAGGTATCACACATAACCAAGATAAGCTAATGGATGCACGCCGGCCTGGCCTTAGAGACAGATAGGGGTGAAATGTGATAAATATTTGCAACACACACAAGGACATATTCAGAAGAATGTATTAATGCAACCGTTGCTACACCACTGAATTAATTAACATGACAGAGATACCATTATATTCCTGATATTTTCTCTCCTTCTCTGTTGTTTGTTTCTATGAAATAAGTTGAATGGACTTAAGTAGCATAGTGCTATTTGCATTTTCAGGGCAGGTTGCTCCCGGCCTCCACAACATGGCACCCCAGCGTTCAATTACTCCGGTCACATACACAATGTAATGTAGTGTGATAACAATAAATTGTGGGGGACACCCACCCAAGGTGCTAGGTGTTATTGTTAAGTTGGTAACAGTTGGAGAGAGCAACTCTGGCTGCTCTACATGTTCTTTCATCTCATCGGTCAAAATGATCACATGATGTGCCCAATTAGCCAATGGTGCAAATGAGTTTTGCAATACAAACAAAGACCATGCAGCTGGACCCAATGTGGTCTCAGTCTGTTCTGAAAATTGACAACTAGAATGGCCAAAACATGGAAGCTGTACGTTTGATGACCTTTCACATTCCCTCCCTTTTCTTGTCCCCCATGGCTTGAATTGATACACTGTTTGTTTTGCCTGACACAGTCTCACTGCAGGCACTGTTAGGCACTGTCAGGCAAAATATAAATGAAATTTATTTGGTTTTTGTATTTCATTTATGTTTTCTCTGTGCAAGATTTCAATTGAGTTAAACAGAAAACATAAATGAAATGAGCATCTCTAATTTTCATTTTAGTATAATGGGAAACGCTTTAAAAGGATGTGGGAATCAATGCAGATATTTGTATTATTTGTAGCACAAATAAGTGTCATGTTGGAACAAAAATCAGATATTCAAGTGGATATGGTGTGTTCTCTGGTTCAAATTATGGGTAAAAACAGACATGACCATGGCCCGCTGTGGCCTGCTTTGACACGCTGTAGCCCAGGACCCACCTGCACGTGTTTATAGGTGCCACCAGATGTTGGCAAAGGATTGCCCTCGGCTCTGTTGGCAACTAGCCTTGGAAAGCCCTCCGAGGCCATAGCCTGGGCTGAGGCCCATCCAATTGGGCCACAGAAAGCCACAGCAGGCTAGCACATCTGTTGTGTCCTGGCATACCTGTCCAGAGCCTGGGACTGCCATGGTGAGCAGCCATGAATGTGCTTCATTGGCTGCAATGGCTTTCCATTATGACAAGGGGTGGGTTGTTGGGAGAACTGTGCAGGCAGGGTCGGCTGCCCACAAATTTGTTGTGTTCCCGGCCCATGTGGTTTCCAGGATGACTACACTAGGCCATGTTGTCTGTGATTTACTTCCCTGGGGCAGCCCGGGGAGTGGTCCCGCTGGCCCCATGTGTTTTTACGCTATGAATCCAAAAAAGTGGCTCAGAGATACAGAGGCCATCTTTTGGTGGACATGGGACTGGCCACCTCCAGAACTGATCAGGGGTGCACCCTCATATCCACCCACATCCAGCCCCACCTGGGTCTGTTTTAAACACACCTAGTGGCTGCAGCAACCCACAGTCTGCCTCTGTGGTGTCCACCTCCCCCACACCATAGAGCTGCAGGTGGATCAACCAACACTCTAGGCTGCTGCCCACAACACTATGTGGTTGCCTGGTGCAACTGCCAGATGACAGTAGGGCTGTAGCAGCTGTCCACTGAGCAGACAGACAGTAGTTTCACCTCTAGCCAGTGCCTCTGGTTTGGGCGACTCCCTCCACTGGTGGTGCTCTAGGATGTTCCACAGCACTGCAAGTGTGCCTGGAGTGGAGCAGGTGGTGCCTGCTCCACCTCTGCTCTGCCTGCACACCTGGAGGCCCGCCTTTACTTATACAGGTCACCTGGAGGTAAGGCAGAGCAGTCATACATCTGTTTATACCCGGAAAGTTGTTGTTGAAAAGAAATATCAAAACACGCAGGCTAGTTATACTTTGGATGATTCTCTTCTTAGAAATCTCATCCTGTAGCCTCCATCTTCTATAGCTCTTTCACTGAAGAAGCCAGGCCTTCCTCTTAATTCAGCTGTAATAGAAATATTGTCCATTTTTATATTCTCATTTTTATAATCTCAGTCATCTTTCACCAGTCTGAGTGATAACCTAACCTTTACTGATTGATTGATTGATTAGCGTGGCAATAACGCCATAGCAGAAAACAAAATAATACAATACGCAAACGGGTAAAATAAATTCCTAACCTTTACTTGTTACCAACAAGTTCTGGTGTGTTAATAAAATTTTCTTCACTCTTAGGGGAGAGATCCTTTCACATTTCTCCAAGTACTGCATTTACATATTATCTCCCCAAACTGGGCTCGGCAATAAACATCCTTTGTTTCATGGGCTGAGCAACTCAATCGTTTGTCATACTGGCACAGAATTGTGTAGTTTGTCTCCTGCAAGAATGCTTCTATTATATTTTGTAACCAATGTAATTCGGAATACAACTTTTCTTTATGACTTGTACCTTATAACTGAGTCAGATTGTTCCTCTGTCATTGTACTCAGTGTTTCACAACTGTACTCAGTTATACAATGTTTCACCAAACATGAATGGTTAACATATTTGCATATTGGAGTGTATAGGAATATTGCTTTTACACAGAAAGTGGAACTTCTGTTAGTTATAATCATAATGCATGCAATAAACAATAAACCCCTATCACACTGCTAAAACATGTGTTTTGGTTTTGTTCCTTGTTTTGATTTTTAGCAGTCCAAACTATACAGAAAGTGAACATTTACTTTGGGTTAAAACCCTCATTTTTTGTTATTTCCTTTAAATTTATTTTCAAATTTATTTTCAAACTTATTTTAAATAAGTTCTAAACTGTTCTGTCAGTTTTTAACAGTAAAATAGGATTGCCAGATTTTTTTATTTTTTAAAAAAATAAAGAATACTATGGAGCTGTGGGATTCTGAAGGCGGGGCCTATGGTGGGGCGGATCCCATGCCCCATGGAGTGCTGTGTAGAACATTCACAGTCGTGCGCACAAACAGCGTGCACCCCATCACGGGGCCTATGGCACCCTCTCAAACTGTGCGGTTGTGCCTGCGTGCATGTGTACATGTAGCTGCACCCAAGGAATGGAATTGGTCGCATTATTGGGGTGTTGGTATTGATTTACAAAGCCCTGCACGGTCTCAGTCCCTCATACCTCAGGGACCGCCTCGCCCTCCGCGCCCCGGAGCGGCTCCTGCGGTCTGCCGGGGGTGCCTTCCTTGAGGTCCCCCGCGTTAAGCGGGGGGCCACAATGGGGAGGGCATTCTCGGTGGCCGGGCCGCGTCTCTGGAACTCCCTACCTGAGGAGGCCCGCCTGGCCCCAAGCCTGTTAATATTTCGGTGAAAATGCAAGACCTGGTTGTTCGCCCGGGCCTTTGGGGGGGGGGGTGGGTAGTGGATTTTATTTTCCCCTATCCCAAGTAATCTATATCCCAGGACATATTTTATGATTTATTTTTAAATGTTTATATGGTATTTTAATGTGTTGGATTGTTTAAATTGTATTTTATTATTGGAAGCCGCCCCGAGCTGAGTACAGGAGGAGTGGGGTACAAATTTAATAAATAAATAAATAAATAAATAAATTATGCTTTTTGAAGATGTGGTGTTTTGTGGGTGGTTTTTTTTTTAGATAATGGATGTACCTTAAAGAAAAGAAGGGACATCTGGCAACCTACTGTGAAAGCACAAGGGGGCATCACCTTCACATGTTAATGTCACATTGATCTGAGAAGCAGCACTTGAGTAGAGCTCCACGGAGATGCTTTTTGACTGTAATTTTTTTGTCTATGCAAAAACACCTTCTACACTAAGCCAAAAGGTTGTGCTGGCTTCAAGGTCTAGTGAGAAGATTTGAAATGTGTTTTAAACATGTCATTTTTTTATGATTACTGGCTGAAAGGATCCAATTTTAGTCAAACTGGAAACAACATTCTCCTACATTTGCATAATATAGTTAGGAATGACCCTGAAGAAGACTGGGTAGGAAATAGAAAAGGATGCCAGCAGATTTGGCCTGGCAGGTGGGCCGGTATGCTGAATAACTTCTAATTTTACAGCCTACTGCTCAGAAAAATACGCCTTGTGTAAAAATTGATAAAGGACTGTGAGCAAACAATGCCCCTTCCACTGAATTTTCATTTCTATCTAGCAGAGTAACTGCTAGATAGAAATGCCTCCTGTCTCTGAAAGGAAAGCAACCTGCATCTGACAGAGGCACTGCACCAAAGCATACAAAAGCAAGAATGTGAATAGATTAGGCAGATTATAATTTCAGTTAGTTTTATGAACATGGTCAGATGTAAAGAGACATTCTCAAGTGGGTGTAAGTCAGCACAATGTCTTTAACTTAAACGGAGAATAATATTGCTTTAAATTAAAGATTTTCTTGTCTAGGTAGTCTATGAAAAACTCTATATTCCAAGGTATTCTTTGGGTCTGAAGTAGTCATAGGACATTAAGAAACTGGGTCAGTGCCTAGTCTCAGTGAAAGATCAGGAGGAAGATAGCAACTTAAAGATGCTTTAAAAGGGCAGATTGGGATTCCACTGCTGGCTGAGTATTCATAGTTGGTGGTGTATTCGCATAACTTCTTTTGTAGGCTTGTGTAGATATTGTAGGTGACAGGCCCTAACCCCACTAGATTGCTCTTTTCGGCTTTTTCTATTGTCTCATCCTTCAAGATCCCCCTCCACCCTTGTACCTAAGCTAAGCATGTACACCTGCAATTCCTCAACTTCATGAATGTATCCCTTTCCTTCCCATGTCTCCCCACCCCGTATCTATTCTAGATTGTTAGCCCCTTGGGGCAGGGACCTGGAACTATAATCATGACTGTTCAGCACAAGACACATTGTTGGTCTAAATATAATAATGAATAATTACTTAATAGTTAATACATTGTAACAATATAAATGTAACCATTAAAAAAAAAATCATATAGATTACAAACTCATACATTTTCCTTCTTGAGTACTGCAGTGGGAGAGGCCTCCTGGTATTTTACACAGGACAGAAAAATGCCTAAAGCCACCTTTGGGTTAAAGTGGCTAAAGACAAAGGAGCAAAGACACATGGTTAACAAGGGAAGTAAGTTTCCTATTCTAGAGGACATATTGTTGGGACAGATCAGGCATAATCGCTGTTCATTTCACACTGTTCTTCACTACTACTAGGAACTGAAGCCAAGGGAGGCACTTCCTCTTGAGAAATACTGCAAAACAGATGTCTTTTTCTGAACACATCCGTAGGCATGGGGGGCGGCATATAAATATAATGAAATAAATAAATAAATCCTACGCCACACCCTTCTGGTTCCCTCAAAGTACTGTGTGCTCAAGTGTATTGGAAAAGGGAGGCAATGCTCCAGGTACCTACTTTGGATTACTCCTGTTGAAGTGAATGAAAACTCAGGGTATTTTCAAACGTGATGCTACCACGGGTGGTCACACTAACTCTCGCGTAGCCTCCCATGGTGGTGTCATGTTTATTCTTGCCTGCCATACGTTTATTGCGGGTGGCCTCGGACCGCGGCAGGATTAACTCTGGGATGTGCACTGGGATCCTGGTAGAGTGAGCCGTCATGTCTGATGGTGCACTCTACCTAACTCTAGCCTGTGACTGGAGCTTCTCGAGGAGGCCGCTGCACCCACCCATCAGGAATGAGGTGGGCTGTACTGAGCAAAACAGGGGGCAGGGCCATGCATACCCACATCCACAGATCCCCCCATCCTTGCCCTATATCCTCCCCAGCCCAACCCTGGCTGCCGGCAAGTTTGTTCGGCGGTGAGACCTGCTCCTGCCCGTGGAGAGGGCTCTCACCACAGGCAGGATCAAAGCAATGCAGTTCAAAGAGCCAGATGTGGGCACAGTTAAAGCTGCACTGGGGGTAGCAGCCCCCAGTGACTTCTGCAGGGACTTCTGTGAGCACCCCATGATGTCAGTACTCTATGCCACATTAAAATGGGGTGGAGAATACCTTAATCTATCCCTTTTCTGATGTGGTTTAATGGTGTTCTGTAAGCAGGCAGGACTTCCTGCATGCATCAGGTCCAGACTTGCAAGAATGGAATCAGGCTCAATGCAGTTAGTCTTGGGTCAGGTTTGGGCACCAAACTGCCGTTCGAGCAGGACTCTAATGCTGTTAACTGATACTTAATGCCCCTTTTGCAGTTGAAGATGTCTATAAATCTGTTGATGTTCATTTGCAGAAAGGTATAATAGAAGGAATCAACACTGGAATGAGCCCTATCCTTCAAAAGATAAGAATCACAGTTTGGAAGTTGTTGCAGTTCAAAAGGGCATCCTTTTTGCTGAGGTGCATAACAAAATGAAAATGCATTATTGACTCTTCAAAGAGCCTCCAGTGGTAACAAACTACAGTCGTGGAATTAAGCCACCAGCCGTTCCAGTGCCTGAATACAAGACACTGAATTAGCTCTGGGAGCAAACCCAGACAATGAGGTTGAAAGGTCTGGTTTTAAATTTGTTCAGCTGAGGGGAATTGTCACATGCTATCATGCTGCCAAACCTCCCCAGGAAGCAAACGGCAGGCTTTTACATGGAAGAAGACAAAACATTCAGAAGGTGTTAGGCCAATTTTCTTGCCATTGTGCAAGAGACTAGGCTGAAGTGGATACAAACTACAAACCTAGAGAGGTTGTTAATGGCCTGAATTAAACAGCAGGTTGGAAAGGTCAAGGGCAGAGAAAATAAGGAAACAGCAATCAATGAAAGGATGTTTCGCTGGGAGAAAGTTAGTGCCTGAAAAAAAGGAGCTGCTGTTCTGTTTATATTGTCTTCTCCTGTGATATAGTTTCAATCCTTTTAAAGATACAGCGGTAAAATAACTCTATAGTCCATAGCTTCAAGGTCTCATGAATGAATTCAATCTCTGAGAAGGTGTACCTTGATAGAAACAGCATTAGTTATATTGCAGTCATAAGTGTTTGTGATTTAGGTGCATACGCTACAGTTATTACACATGTGCATGATTTGAAATACAGCACATAAACATGTGTGTAGGAACAGAACACTTTGCTACAGAATAATCCATGGAACAGCCTTGAAGTTGAAAATAAAAAAATTCTTATGTCCCAGTAGTACAAGAAATTGATTCTTCTTTTACAAATGACAGGGCAATCCATGGAAGCATTGGTACTTTTCTCTAACCCCAAGATCAAATCTCTGATTTCTAGGCAGTTGGCAGATTTGGTGATTGCAGAAGACATGAGAAAGATCGCCAATTTGAAATCTGCTCCATTCTATCAGCTTTTCAAAAAAGCTCCCCGGACGGAACTTTACTTGATGGTTTTGGATAATTCGGTTATGAGAAGAGCTCTAACTCTTTTCAGATTCGATCTTATTCCCTCTAGGGTGCTGACTGGGAGACGGAATGTACTCCCATATCCTCTCAGACTATGCAGTTGTCCTTTGGTTCAAACTGAAGATCTGCTTCGTTTATTATTTTTCTGTCCATATACAGATGAGTATCGATAGAAGTCTTTGTCCTTTGTGCTTAAAAATAAAATTGATTGGTCTTCCCAACAGTTACTAATTTTCCTGACCCCAGCCAAAGATGTTGTTTCTATACATAATCTTGCCAGAATGGCACTGGCCTTGATTAAAAGGAATCAAAACCCAATGTAGGTGTGTTTTTTTTAGTGATTGTTATTTATTTATTGATGATTCAATGGTTATTGATTTAACGGTTTGTGATCTCCTCCTATGTTTTATATATATGGATCTTTTAAGAGTCTTCAAGCTCCTTTTTGTATGTCTTTGTATGTCTTTAGTCTCGACCTATGGTCGACCTATGGTCATTAATAATATATATTATTAATAAAATTCTGAAACATTCATGAAAAAACCCACGAAGTTCTGAAAGAAGCCCATTGCATAACGAAATATATTTGTACCAGATCTTGGTAGAATTTCTAAGTATAAGAACAGCAATGTGCCTGGTACTCAACAGCTGCAAGTTAGAGACAGGTTCCTGCCCAAAGGGAGAAGGAAAGGGAACATAAGAAAAGACAGGGCTATATATATTCCCATATTGCAGATGGGAACTGAGGCTGAGAGTCAGTGGGGCTAATCCCATGGCCTGCATAACCCATGTACATGCAAACTGCACACAAGACCATAGTGGAGACGTTGTGCCGTGCCGAAACCACATGGATCCACATGGATAGGGTTTGGGATTGCAACCATTGACTTGCCTAAGGCCACACAATGAACTCATGGCTAACCCAGAATTTGAACCTTGTCTCCAAGATCTAAATCCAGCACCTTATCCACTAGACTACACAGATTTTCTGTAGAAAAGCAGGTACAGAAAGTGACTTTTATGAGTTACTAAGTCTTATTCTTATGAGGTGTTACAACAGGCCTTCCCCAAGGGGCATGCTAATGAAATTGTTCAGTCAGATTTCATTATCATTCCTTAGTGTTCTCCAGAACCCTGAAATGGTAAGAGACTAGATGAAATCAAACAAAATGAAAGCCCACAATAACATTCACTAGGCACATTCCCATGTGCACATCCCTTTTCACACAGACACTCTAGCATCGAAAAAATTGGTGTTATGTTTTATTATACATGTTGCAGGGCTGCAGGTGTGCCCTATGGGTCCCCGGCAACATGTATAATAAAATGTAACACCCATTTTATCAGTGTTAGATTGTGTGTGTGTCAAAAGGGCCTACGTCTGTAAGGTGTCCACCACATGGCCTTCACGTAGTTACCACAGAGCCGCCACTCACGGTGGAGTCCAGACATATTGTGACCCACCATGTGGGCTAACTAGGACTAATGGGCACCCATGTGACTGCATCTCAAGAATTAAATTTACAGGAAGCCTCGCCTGCATCCCAGTCCACCAGCACCATAAAGTCCTGCCTACGGTGCCTGGCCAACTGAGAGGAAGGTGCTCCAGCAATAATCCTCCCCATGCCTACCTCTCAGATGAGAGGAAGGTCATCAGCAATCTTCTTCTTTCCTGGCCCTCCCCTCTACTGAGAGGTTGGTGTGCTAATTATCTTCCTCCCCAGGCCCGGGGAGGGAAATTGCTAGAACAGGGTGGAGTTATGGCACGGAGCTACCAATCCCTCCTCAGAGACTCCGGGGCTTTGTGCTGGGACAGATTTTAGCTGTGAGACAGAAGGAGACCCCACTACCACCACCTTCCCATTCCCTCTGTCTGCAACAGCCAACTCAGCCCCTGCATCTCAATCTTCCCTAGGAGCAGCCCCTGGCACCCCTGCTTGTGCTCTCCCACTCTCTAGCCCCAAGCTGAAAGGCCACGATGAGAGGGAGAGAGGTGTCAGCTCTCAGATGATTGGTAGCCCCATTGAGTAGAACCTGTTTCAAGAGCATGAAATGTGAACAGGGGGCTGCCTGTTTATTAGGCTCTACACACTAAACATATGAGTGGGGGCTGCATGGACTGAATACAAACTCCAGCAGACTATTGTGTCATTATTTCACCCACTGTTTTTGTGTACCTTAGAGAAAACTCCAGCTTGTTTTAAAAGGTGTCCCTTTCCACTGCATTGAGGAGCTAGGAATTGTTGAAGTATAACAGTAGGGGTGTGCAGAAGGACCCTCATTCATTTTCATTTTTGGGTTAGTTAAACATTCAATTCATTAAAAAAAACACATTGTTTTCATAACATGTTTTCTTTAAAAACTATTTTAAAAATGAAATAAAAAAATAAAAAAAAAAATCATTAAGCATGTACAAATGACTGCCAACCAGTCTGTGTATGCTCACTAGGGGCGGGAAAACCGGTAAATCCGGTATCCGATAATGCCGGTACCGGGCGTACCGGCATTATCGGATTCGACCCGGTAATCCGGTCCGGGTACCGGATTCCGGGTACCGGATTTTTTTACATTGCAGCCATTTAAAAATGGCTGCAATGTAAAAAACTTAAAGCCCCAGCAAAAAAGTTT
>QEPC01000449.1:588005-602734 GCA_003113815.1 Sphenodon punctatus | reverse complement strand
GGGAGGGGGAGGGAATTAATTTATTTCATTGATTTCAATGGGGACACAGCGCCCCATTGAAATCAATGAAATAAATCCGGTACCGGTATACCAGATTTAATCCGGGAATCCGGTTTTCAGAGAACCGGTAACCGGTAAATCCGGTAGCCGGTAATGGGCCCGGGGTCCCACCTCTAATGCTCACCCTTTTTCAAAATGCTGGCAGCAGTGTCGCTGCCATTTTGGAAAAGAGCAGCAAGTTTGCACATGTGCAGTGACCTTTTTGTGCATGAAAAGCCTGGATGCCAATTTCCAAAATGGCAGTGATGCTGCTGCCGCCATTTTGGAAAAGGGTGTGCATGTCCAGGATGGTCCGGCGGTCATCTTTGTGCATGAACAATGTTTTTTAAAAAAAACTTTTTTATTTTTAAATGAAAACGAATGAAAGCAAATGAATGAATTCCTTTTTGGGTCTTTAGTTACTAAAATGAATGGGGCTTCACTTATTTTAGTAACTTTAAAAACAAGACCGTATTGCACACACCTACATAACAATCTTTAGGCATAATGCTAAAATCACTTTCTTCAGAATTGTTCCCGGAACAAATGTGATGCTGTCCCAGCCAAGCCAAAGTGAACCTAACTGGGCCAGTGTCATGTTTAATAACTCCCATGGTCCTTTATCGAGGTAGGGCCTTCAACATCTGGGGAGTCCAACCTGACCCAAACCCAAGGGGCGTGGACTGGGAATGCACTCAACCCCAGACAACAAGCCCAGTCAGGTTCCATCAGACTCAGATTGGGTTTCAGGGCTCTAAAACACCCCCATCTATAAATGCCACAGTTAAAATAGGCATTACTATTTGTTTGTTTGTTGCCAGTAATGTACCTGGCACTGTACATCATTAATTAGAGAAAGGTCTATGCCCCGAGGGGATAACCTAGGAGAGACAGGAAGACGTTACAGTCATTTAAAACTTTGTGCACATCAGCTGCTGTAATGATTTGAATAAGCCAACAAAGCAATGTGCTCTTGGGAATGGATGACACTGTGAATTTGCCCACATTTAAGTAAGCCTGAAACACCAAATTATGGTGAATTCTATTTCCATCAGAAACAGGTCATTTGCCTTCATTCACACGGTATGGAAACTTACTGGCTTTTCTGCTGTTTTTGCCATTTGTCATTATTTTTCGTGAGATGAACAGAGCTCCTACAGGGCCAATCCCAAGCCCCATGTGCATCCTGTGTGCAATCCCAGGGGCTGTGGAGATGCAAAAGTGCTGAAGAAGTGCCAGGGACATGCTTGAAATTGCTGTAAAAGTGCCATTAAAGTGTTATAAAACTGCTGTAAAAATCCTGGGAAATGACAAAAAGTAATGACGAAAAGTAATGAAAATGACAAAAATGATGAAAAAATGCCAGAACATTAAAAAAAATTATGGGAAATTATGGAAAATCACAGGCACCAATATCAACAATGGCAGAAAAGTGGAATCACCAGAAACTGACCAAGTACTGACGAACACTCATAAGCATTCCCGATAGGTAAGTATTTCCCTGTGGAATAAGAAACACTCTTGTCTGAGCCCTAGATTTAAACCCACTTCTAGCTGTGGCTCTAACAAATCATTCACAAACATACTTTAAACAAAGAATTCATTCAGCTTCATCCTGTAGCTTTTCATTACACAATAAATCATTCCTCTTTTTGGGAGGCCCTATTAAAGTCAACCGGCCTCTTCATGTGTAAGGGGTGACTCCCAGGGTTGGACGATGGGTGGTCCACGATGGCATCTTTTATTCTGGTAACCAAATTTTGTTTTTTGTTTTAGCTCCAAAATGCATTGAGACCATGCCTAGAGTGATTGCTGCTCCAGCACAATGGAGAGGCTAATGTATATAATTTCACAGTGGAAAGATGACATTTTACATAAATTAGCCACACACTCCCCTTCTTCCACTTCTGCCCATTTATTTAGATAATGGCTATCTGACCGGTTTGTTTGTATGTTTCAGCTGATGTGCTCTAGGTTTACTGGAACTGAGTCAGAGTTATGATTTAACCATAAGGTTCAGATATGCATTTTCTTGCTCAGCTAATTCAGATAGATCAATATTTGTAACAGCTGAAAGCATTAGTTGAGAGAGTGAAACCTGCAAAACCTACAACATATTGAGTCACACAAAAGGTTCAGCTAGGCCAGGAGTCAACAGCAGAGGTCCAGCACTGGATGTTTTTCAGTGGAAGTATCCAAGAAATAGGGCAATTATGTTGTGATACAACTCAAGTTGTTTCCTCCCAGCTTCTGGTGGTCACGGTAATATCCTAAAAATCAGGTTGCATTCCCTGACTGTCCTGGCTAATAGTCAATGATCAACCTATCCTCTATGAATTTGTGTAATCCTTTCTTGAACCCATTTATGCTATTGACCTTTGTAATGTCCGGTGGCAATAGGTTCCACAGTTTAACAGTGAGCAATGTGAAAACTAATTGTTACACAACTATTTTTCAAACAGGAATTTAAGAAGATCCATGCATTTCTCTAAACTATACCCATAGCTATTAGTCATACCACAGATTTATACTGGTATTTTTTCCATTTAATTAAATTTATACTTTCATAAGGTGTTCGTTTTAATTAAAGGAGTTTATTCTAATAGCATTATTAATTAAACTTTACTGTAAATAATTCCATTATTTTACACAGTTCTTAACTGTGACACATTTTCTGATGCAATCCTTTGGGAGTTTAAGGTAAGCAAGGCAAAATGTAGAACAACAAGAGAAAAATGAGGGGTGCTCGGGATTATTGATGAAGTTCTGTCGCAGCTCCCCTTTGTTTGTCTCTCAAACATTAAATTTGACGCGCTATCATTTGTAAGCCCCCTCACCAAAACCCACCTAGTTCTCTGTAAACTTAAGAGTAATCTCGCACATCCCACACATTTTCAAAATGGGATTGTTAAGGATTTAGCCGTTCTTGCCGATTAAGGTTTGAGCTTGTAGACAGAAACGTTTCTCTGCTATAAATTCTAGCATGGCAGGTGTTGTCTGTGAGAGGGTTTAGGAAAACAACACTTATGTAACATGCACATATCATGGTTTTCATGTGAATGAACAATATATTTATACTTTTGAAACCATTATGTAAAACATGACACATTTGATGCTGGAGTTGTCTAGAAAGAAAATGTTGAGTCCAACAACAATATAAAGAAAAGTTAAGTTTGGGAAGTAGAAAATAAAATGTGAGTCCAAACCAAATTTGGCAGGTTTGGGGACAGGCAAGAAAGACAATTTTAATGTAAATGAAATGTTACTGGAGGGGATTTGAGTTTCCTAGCGTGTTTTTACACTAGACACTCTCCACCTAATACCCACCCACCTGCCAATCACTATACATGTTACAGGGCACCCATAGGGCAACACTACAGCCCTGCAACTTGTATAGTGGGTGGGTGGGGAGTGGGTGGAGAGTTTCTTGTGTGAAAACAGCCCTAGTAGCTTCTAGAGACTGAAGGAACAGCCTAGAAACAGAAAAAAGGAGAACCTTCTGGAGCATCTAGAAAGTGTTTAAACAGACAAAGAGAAGCCAAAGAAGACCAGACCCAGCCAAGACAATAGATGTTTTTTACATACACATTTTTCCTGGATGTTTGCTGTTACATCCTGAACTTCCTGTGTGTCTAAATCAATCACCCAGATCTTAAACATCTGGCTCTTTGAACTTCTGCGTAAAACTTCTCCCAGAATGTTTGTGTGTAAAAAGTTCTCCTGGTAAACTTCAGGCAGCTGTGGTCACTTGGTTTCCATGGCAGCCTGTCATGTCTCCAGCTGCGGCTACTTTAGGCTAGGGATGGGCGAACGCGGTTTGGAAGTTCAGAGTTCAGACCAAACTCGGTCTGTTCAGTCGACCGAACTGAACTTCCGAACCAAACTCTAATTTAAAACCAAACCGAACCGAATTTCCAAACTCCATTCTGTTCGCCCATCCCTAGTGGCAACACACACACACAAAAACTGGTTTTGAATGGCTGAACTTGGTTCGGAAGTTCGGAATTCGACCGAACTTGGTCTGTTCGGTCGACCGAACCGAATTTCTGAACCGAACTCAAATTTTAAACCCAACTGAACCGAATTTCCGAACTTGAATTTCAAACCAAACTGAACCAAACTGAATTTCCGAACTCCGTTCTGTTCGCCCATCCCTACTTTAGGTTGCCTCAGGGAAGTGTTTGTGTGAAGAATGCATCCAGGAACAGGTTCAGGGCAGTGTGTGTGTGGAAAATGAATCCGGAACTTACTTGTGGACTTTTAAACCCAGAAGATTGAAAAATCTGGAACATTAAGGTGTGTGTAATGTCCCATGGACTGAAAAGCACTGTAAAAAATCAAGAAGGCAATGATCCAGCTACAGACATCTAGTTGTGTAACATGAACTTTTGAGTAGGGTAAGAAGTTAGTTAGGGGATTGCTAGTGAATCTAGCTAGCATTGTATTACTTTTTGAATCCTTTTGTTAGACTAGCATTCTTGAATCAATTTTGTCTTGTAATTAATCTGAATTTATAAATACAAATTCTTTTAATTAAGCCTTTGTGAAAATTGTGTGTTCCAGACATTGAATGACACAGATGAGGGAATATCCCAAGGTGACATAATTGGGCGAACCTTAATACAATTTCTGTGACTGGGAACCTCCAGGGACATGGGTGGCAGGATAGTTACCCCATTAGAGAATGGGATAGTTCTGGAAAGAGCTGTGGCCAGTCAAGAGTAAGTGGGGAAATTGAAGCACAGCTGGCCAGTAAAGAGGAGGAGGGACAGCAGAAAATCCCCCAAACCCATCATACTGTCCTATAATATTAGAGGAGGAAATTCAATGAAAAGGTCTAATTTAACATAAAGCAACTTCACAGATAGAACCAAGTGGAGATCATATTTGTGTGTAATTGCTCATACGGAGGATTCAATGGCAACTGGGGAAAAAAAAATCATTTTGACATTCTTACAGTGGAGATAGTTTCTTCTTCGATCTGTGTTCAGCACCTACCTCATTTCTGGGCACTGAAGGAACCATGAAATGCTATAACTATTATTATTTGTTACTTTTATAACCAATAAAATAATTTATTTAAAAGTAAAGTTACAGGTGTGGGGTGTGTGGATCTGGGTGTGTGTGTATAAATACATTTGACAACACCTTCTATAATAATCCTGGACACAGGATTTCTTCAGTTTGCTTCTTCCCTTAGCTAACAAGGCAACAATTTATACTGTGCTGAGCTGTCGGATGTCAGGGCCACTGCTGCCATGGGGCACCCCTTCGGCCCCGCTTCATGGTGGATGCCCACAAGCGTTCCCATGGTTACCGCTGGGGCCGCTTCACCTGGGAGGGCCGTTTCCAGGGGCCCATGTTCCCTCAGTGCCCAATGCCTGCACTGTGACCCTGCCATTGATGCAACCTCCTTCGTGAATTCCCGGTCCCTGTGATGGATAGGTGCTCCTGCTTCTCTGTGGTCATTCTGCTGACTTTTGCCCCACTGCATGCACCCTTCGCCTGTCAATCTGTTTCCTGATCAGAGGCCTGAGGGGCTCATGTCAGATGCTTTCCTGGCAGGTTGGGCTTGGAACCCTTCGGACTCCTTCCTTTTGTTTTACTGCTTCGTGCCTGCACCCAGTGGTGCTACCACTGTGTCCCTGGCATCTCCTCCCTCTGATTAACCTTCCAGGTCTGTGTTCCAATAAATGATTGCCTTTATTAACATCCTGTGTTCTCCTGCGGTGTCTGTGGGTCCTTTGCACCGGCTGCTTGTGGTGCTGCTGCTAGTGGTGAGGGAAACTGGACAACAGTTAGACAAAGTCAGTGACTGCAGAGTACAGCACTGCTGCTTAGAAACTGATAAGGCCGAATTCCCAGTGTCATATTCAGTCCCTTTGCTTGCCCCTGGGCCTGAATCTGCTTAAATTTTAACTTTGTCCCCCGACTCCTCCCTCCACCTTGTAGGACACTCATTGGCACAATTTTTTGGTGGGACCCAGTTTTATGGGCATGACCTTTGGGCATAGCCTCTGTCTGGTGGTGCTGGTTGCTCTTTGTCAGTTTTCTAATTGATTTTGGAGGGTGGGTGGATAGATGAAAGGAAATAACATCTGCCTTTTATTTGCACTTTGTTTGCATGGGGCCCAGCCCAAACATGTGCAGACTCACTGGAGGCCATTTAATTTGTGCCTTTCCCCACTGGCCTGGCCATGTATAGTCCACTGCTGTTTAAATTTCAGAATGCTCTCACTGCTTATTTTCCCCCTTGTCTCCTGCTTTCTGGGGTTTTTTGGGGGGTGCTTATTTCTGCTGGGAGAACCTAGGGGCTTGTACAATGGTTTATCTGCATGAACTTCTCCTCCATTTCAAAATAGTTGTTTTGCAGTTTACAAGCATGTGCAGACAGACTCAAGGCCATTTTCTGCCTCCCTTCTATGCCTACCCCACCCCCACCCCCCAATTGCCTTCTGCTTTCTGGTTTTTGGGTGCTCTGCTGGGGGAACCTGGGGTCTTGTGCAATGGTTTCAATGAGTTTCCTTGACATTTTATTTGCTGTTTGCAAACATGTGCAACGGGGCCATTTTGTGCCTCCTCCCTTCCACCCTTTCTGGCCTGACCATGGGTATTTTCAGACATTACGAGATCACAGTCAACCACAGTCAATTCCCTGTGGTGGCTGCGATCACGTAACGTCTGTTGGGGGGAACAGATGTTCCCCCCCAGATGTTACCATGGTGGGGAATCACTTTCGCCATGCGAGCGGCCGAAGCGGCGTGGCTGGTGGCGGTTGCATGGTGAAGGCGATTCCCTGCCGTGATGAATCCCGCCATCACTTCTGGACAACAGCCATGGCCCTGAATCCCCGCAGGGATTCCAGCCTGTGGCCAAATCGGTCGAGTGCGGCGGCAACCCGTCTCCCCAGAGGACAGGCGGCGGGGAGCATGGAGGGGGCGAGGCCGTGCAGCCACATATTGCCCTCCCTGATTCCCCGCCGGGATCCCCCGGCACATCTGTTAGGGCACGACAGGGTCATCCCAGCGGGGGATGAATTTATTGTTTTCGTGACGGGGCCAATTGGTTGGCCCTGTCACGTCTGAAGACACCCCATGGCTACTGCCATTTCAAATGGTCTCTCTGCTGATTCTCCCCCGTATCCTCCCCAATTGTCTGGTGCTTTCTGGGTTTTGGTACTCTGCTGGAGGAACATTGGGCCTTGTGAAATGGTTTCTCTGCTTGTGTTTCCCCAGAATTTCCTTCGCAGTTTTCATCTTGCAAGCAGGTGCAGACTCACTTGTGGCCATTTTTTGAAAACTCTCCCCAAAATCTTGTACTTTCTGTATAGGAAACGTAACACCTGGAGTATTTTTCTCACTATTTTGTAGTTTTAAACTATTTTAAGGGGCTTTACACATTTCAGCTTTTGAAGAGATGTGTAGGTTTTCATAACTATGTGTTGTTGGGGTCCAAACCTTTTGTCAATCTAACTTACTCTCTACAATTTAGGTAGAATCTACAACCGCAGACAACTACTCATATAGAAAAAGCAATGGTACCCCTCTAACTGTTTCTGAAGATCACCTACAGAAGCAGGTTTTTCCCATGGTGGGGTGGGGTGAGGAAAAGGGGTGGGCAGCAAACATACAGATTTACTGATACAGTTTGTGGTGTTCTTCAAAAAGCAGCCATCACGAGTGGGGGATTCTCTGTGCCACTTCTATTGTGTGGTGGTCATGACTTCTCAGAGACATACTGACCTTTCTGTTTGTCTGTTGTGATCAAGATCCAGTTCTGCCAAGGAATTGCTATCCTAGTTCCGAGGGACTTGGCTGAAGAACAGAGAATACATTGAGAGGGTGCCAAGAGACATTGCTGTAAGTGGGAATGCACTTTTATTAATCATCTCCAGAGTTTTCTTGCAACTTCAGTTGCTGCTTGCCTGGCATGTTGTCGACACCACACCTCTGCATATCATTTGCAAGGGAGAAAGGTGTATATTTAACATGCTATGCTTTCATTTAGGACTTGTCTTTGCACCCATTGTAGTAGAGTCTATAATCATGGTTCAAAGCTCACTGCAATACATTTGCCTAAAATCTTCTCTTATTTTGCAGAACAGAAGCATCAAAGAGCAAGCCACTAAAAAAGAACACCATGGATTTACTGCTGGCAAAGCTGTTCTCACAGCTCTCTTATGCTGAAAAATGTCAGGTGAAAGAAGTGGAACCTGACCATTCACATCTTTAACTTGTGCAAGCTTCCCACGAAAGAGGGAAGGACTACACATGATGGTTCAGCACAGCATGGTATGAGAAAAATAAGTGGCTATGCAGCAGCATTTCAAAGACTGCATTGTTTTGTTGCCCATGCTTGCTGTTCGAGGGTGAGACGATGTGGAGTGGACCAAGACTGGTGTGAAGGACTTAAAGCATATAGCTGAGAAGATAAAGAAGCATGATGAATGCAAAGGTCATATTGACAACTATTTCAAGCTTACAGCAATTGGTAAGACCAATATAGTGGTACAACTGGATGAAGGTTATCTTGTGAGTGTTAGAAAGCACAATGAGGATGTTGACAACAACTGGTACATTTTTTCAAAAAATAATTGTTTGTATTCGGTTCTGTGGTGCCTTTGAGTTGGCACTGTGTGGTCACGATGAGACTGAGGACTCCTTGAATCCAGGAGTGTTTAGAGCCTTGGTTGATATGATTGGCAGCATCGAATCTGCAATGGAGAAGCATTTGAAAACTGCCACCATTTTGAAAGGCATTTACAAAACAATCCAAAATGAACTCCTAGACTGCATTCTCACAGTGGCCAAGGATTTCATTATCAAGGAGTTGAAGAGCACTGAATATGTGGCTATTGAGGCTGATGACACAAAAGATGTATCAACTCACTGCCAGTCAGTATTGATTTATTGGTACATTGATGCTGCCATCACACAGCTGTAGAGCTTTTTTATTTTAGTTTTACACAGTTGCAAGACTCTCGTGCAGAAACCATTGACACAGCATTGCTGCAGCAGTTGAATGCTGTTTTCCCACAGGATGCTGATAATCAGAAAGTGATTGCTCAGAGCTATGATGGTGTGAGCATGATGCATGGGCAGCATGGGGGCAGGGTCCAAAAGAGGATACAGCACATATACCCAAATGCTCATTATGTACACTGCTATACACATCAGCTAAATCTGATAATGCAACAAGCTGTGTCCAAATAAAGAAGGTCAAAGTATTTTTTGCTGATTTGGGTGGATTAACAGCCTTTTTTCATTGTCTCAAAAAAGTCAGCTGTTTTGGATATGATAGTAAAGAGAAGGCTCCCCAGAGCACCTGCCACATGCTCAAAGTTTAGCGTTAGGACAGTAAATGTAATTTACGAGCACCAAGAGGATCTGATTGAATGCTTCAGCCACATAAGAAGTGGTAATTTTAATGCCAGTACAACTTGTGAGGCATGGGGATTTGCTAGAAAGTTGAAACTGGATAGGGAGTTCCTTTACTTCCTGTTTTTATTCCATAAAATAATGCCTCACATTAAGGTGATTTATGATCAACTGCAAAAGAGAAAGATTGACTCTGTAGGTGTTCAGATATTTACTACAGAGTTTGTCAGCAGCAACAATAGAGTGAGAAAGTCTATTAAGGATCTGTGCTCTGAATTGCCAGANGTCACGTCTGAAGACACCCCATGGCTACTGCCATTTCAAATGGTCTCTCTGCTGATTCTCCGCCGTATCCTCCCCAATTGTCTGGTGCTTTCTGGGTTTTGGTACTCTGCTGGAGGAACATTGGGCCTTGTGAAATGGTTTCTCTGCTTGTGTTTCCCCAGAATTTCCTTCGCAGTTTTCATCTTGCAAGCAGGTGCAGACTCACTTGTGGCCATTTTTTGAAAACTCTCCCCAAAATCTTGTACTTTCTGTATAGGAAACGTAACACCTGGAGTATTTTTCTCACTATTTTGTAGTTTTAAACTATTTTAAGGGGCTTTACACATTTCAGCTTTTGAAGAGATGTGTAGGTTTTCATAACTATGTGTTGTTGGGGTCCAAACCTTTTGTCAATCTAACTTACTCTCTACAATTTAGGTAGAATCTACAACCGCAGACAACTACTCATATAGAAAAAGCAATGGTACCCCTCTAACTGTTTCTGAAGATCACCTACAGAAGCAGGTTTTTCCCATGGTGGGGTGGGGTGAGGAAAAGGGGTGGGCAGCAAACATACAGATTTACTGATACAGTTTGTGGTGTTCTTCAAAAAGCAGCCATCACGAGTGGGGGATTCTCTGTGCCACTTCTATTGTGTGGTGGTCATGACTTCTCAGAGACATACTGACCTTTCTGTTTGTCTGTTGTGATCAAGATCCAGTTCTGCCAAGGAATTGCTATCCTAGTTCCGAGGGACTTGGCTGAAGAACAGAGAATACATTGAGAGGGTGCCAAGAGACATTGCTGTAAGTGGGAATGCACTTTTATTAATCATCTCCAGAGTTTTCTTGCAACTTCAGTTGCTGCTTGCCTGGCATGTTGTCGACACCACACCTCTGCATATCATTTGCAAGGGAGAAAGGTGTATATTTAACATGCTATGCTTTCATTTAGGACTTGTCTTTGCACCCATTGTAGTAAAGTCTATAATCATGGTTCAAAGCTCACTGCAATACATTTGCCTAAAATCTTCTCTTATTTTGCAGAACAGAAGCATCAAAGAGCAAGCCACTAAAAAAGAACACCATGGATTTACTGCTGGCAAAGCTGTTCTCACAGCTCTCTTATGCTGAAAAATGTCAGGTGAAAGAAGTGGAACCTGACCATTCACATCTTTAACTTGTGCAAGCTTCCCACGAAAGAGGGAAGGACTACACATGATGGTTCAGCACAGCATGGTATGAGAAAAATAAGTGGCTATGCAGCAGCATTTCAAAGACTGCATTGTTTTGTTGCCCATGCTTGCTGTTCGAGGGTGAGACGATGTGGAGTGGACCAAGACTGGTGTGAAGGACTTAAAGCATATAGCTGAGAAGATAAAGAAGCATGATGAATGCAAAGGTCATATTGACAACTATTTCAAGCTTACAGCAATTGGTAAGACCAATATAGTGGTACAACTGGATGAAGGTTATCTTGTGAGTGTTAGAAAGCACAATGAGGATGTTGACAACAACTGGTACATTTTTTCAAAAAATAATTGTTTGTATTCGGTTCTGTGGTGCCTTTGAGTTGGCACTGTGTGGTCACGATGAGACTGAGGACTCCTTGAATCCAGGAGTGTTTAGAGCCTTGGTTGATATGATTGGCAGCATCGAATCTGCAATGGAGAAGCATTTGAAAACTGCCACCATTTTGAAAGGCATTTACAAAACAATCCAAAATGAACTCCTAGACTGCATTCTCACAGTGGCCAAGGATTTCATTATCAAGGAGTTGAAGAGCACTGAATATGTGGCTATTGAGGCTGATGACACAAAAGATGTATCAACTCACTGCCAGTCAGTATTGATTTATTGGTACATTGATGCTGCCATCACACAGCTGTAGAGCTTTTTTATTTTAGTTTTACACAGTTGCAAGACTCTCGTGCAGAAACCATTGACACAGCATTGCTGCAGCAGTTGAATGCTGTTTTCCCACAGGATGCTGATAATCAGAAAGTGATTGCTCAGAGCTATGATGGTGTGAGCATGATGCATGGGCAGCATGGGGGCAGGGTCCAAAAGAGGATACAGCACATATACCCAAATGCTCATTATGTACACTGCTATACACATCAGCTAAATCTGATAATGCAACAAGCTGTGTCCAAATAAAGAAGGTCAAAGTATTTTTTGCTGATTTGGGTGGATTAACAGCCTTTTTTCATTGTCTCAAAAAAGTCAGCTGTTTTGGATATGATAGTAAAGAGAAGGCTCCCCAGAGCACCTGCCACATGCTCAAAGTTTAGCGTTAGGACAGTAAATGTAATTTACGAGCACCAAGAGGATCTGATTGAATGCTTCAGCCACATAAGAAGTGGTAATTTTAATGCCAGTACAACTTGTGAGGCATGGGGATTTGCTAGAAAGTTGAAACTGGATAGGGAGTTCCTTTACTTCCTGTTTTTATTCCATAAAATAATGCCTCACATTAAGGTGATTTATGATCAACTGCAAAAGAGAAAGATTGACTCTGTAGGTGTTCAGATATTTACTACAGAGTTTGTCAGCAGCAACAATAGAGTGAGAAAGTCTATTAAGGATCTGTGCTCTGAATTGCCAGAGCAGTCCCAGCTTCCAAGAGGTAGCACTATAGACAGCCTGGATGAAATTGCAGTTGAAGTTTGCAATATAATTTCTCATGTGAAGGAACGATTTGCAAAGCACCTAGTGAGCACAACATTATTACAGGGGGCTCTTTTTTCAGAACACAACCAACGCTTTCCAATGCGAGCATTGAATGAAACATTGGATGCCAACCCTGTCCTACACAAAGACGGACTGAGCTTTCTGTCTTGTATGAGAAGAAAGACCTGTATGGTATGAAGGATGCCTCAAAGCTACTTCATTGCTGGACAACAATCTGCAGGAGAGCTTTTCTGAAACTTCTAGGGATGGGCGAACAGAAGGGAGTTCCAAAATTTGGTTCAGTTTGGTTCTGTTTGAAATTCGAGTTTGGAAATTCAGTTCAGTTCAGTTTGGTTTGAAATTCGAGTTCGGTTCGGAAGTTCGGCTCGATCAACTGAACAGACCGAGTTTGGTCGAATTCCGAACTTCCGAACCAAGTTCAGTCATTCAAAACCAGTTTTTCTGGTGTGTGTTGCCACTAGGGATGGGCAAACAGAACGGAGTTCAGAAATTCAGTTCGGTTCAGTTTGGTTTGAAATTCAAGTTCAGTTTGGAAGTTCGGTTCGGTCGACCGAACAAACCGAGTTCAGTCTGAACTCTGAACTTCCGAACCGCATTTGCCCATCCCTAGAAACTTTGAATCTGGTGAGTATTGTCATCACAACGCCAATGACAACAGTGGAATCTGAACAGTCTTTCTCAGCTCTACAGAGAATAAAAACTTTCCTGAGGAACACAATGACATCAGAAAGACTGAACACACTGGCAATGTTGTCAATAGAAAAAAGATTAATCTAACGGATACCTGATTTCAACCATAGGACAATTGAACTATTTGCACATCTCAAAGACTGTTGGGTGCCTTTGCTGTACAAGCAATAGACCTGAGTGAGTGTCTGTAGAAGGAATGCATGGGAAATGCTTTGAGGTGCTTGACTGTTGAGGCAAAGGAGCTGGGAGAAGGAGGATTTATTGTTTGAGTTCTTGGCTAGTTTGTGTGTGGGTGTCTTTGGTTGTGGTTTAGGTTGTGTTTGGGGGAGGGTGTGACTGTGTTTGGTTAATGCTGTGTGTTTGGTTAATAAACCCTTGCCTTGAGTCCGAGATCTGTATATATTGTTTTTTTCTTAATTGAGTTATTAATGATTAATGTTTAAGGATTATTATTATTATTATTATTTATTAATATTAAGCATTTATATAGTACCAGCAGTGTACCTGGCTGGTGCTTTACAGTTGTTGTTGGGATACAAGTCCCTGGCCCAGTGGTCTTACAACAATTTAAGAAGGACTTGGATGAGGGGAGGACACAGGGAAAGACACACCCACCAGCTGCCACTGCTTGTAACACTGTATGCTTTACTTTGATACATTGTGCTTTCATCCCCAGTACATGCCTTTGTCTTATGAGTTTTTTGTCCTTGCTACCCCCATGGTCTGACAGTGGGTGTTACACCAGGTTGGGTCCCCGATCCCCCCTGTCATAGCAGGGTTCCCTGTTGCTGCACCCTGTTGCTGCATACCATGTGCCCTGGACATCCTGTGAAACACTGGTGTGGTATCCCCAGTAATGGTGCTCGGATGATCCTGGTGGTGTGACTGTGCTCCCTTACACCATTCCATCTGCACATTGCGGTAGTGGTATGGCACCCTGTTGAGCCCCAGGACCTGACTTGGAGGGGTTTGAGCGGTGTTCGGTTGCAGGGATGTCAGATTCCTGGGCTGCTGTTAATCCATCACCGTTTCCATCACCTGTTGGGGGTGATGGAATGGTGCAGGCATGACATCGGACACTAGCAGATGACATCCCAGGAACCTTACACTACTCTATCTGCTCCCTGGCAGGTCCTGTGACTCTACAGGGTGCCATCCCATCCCTCTCCTCCATCTCATCCCGTGACTGGCCACCTACGATGTACCACTGTCCTTCCTCGCGGACCCCACTACCGGGTTCTGTGGCTCTTCGTATCCTGACCGGTGTGATCTGCTACTTCCTGGCAGCTGGTGGTGACCCCCTGTGGTGTGCTCCCACCCATCCTTGGCTGTATTAGCAGGGTGAGCCTCCTCCATGGGTGCAGCCCGAGTCCCAACAGCCTGTGGGCATCTGTGGCCTGTGCCTCTGCCTACGGTCACCTGCAGGTGTCCTTCACCCCGTGCACAATGGGTGATGCATATGATCCTTGACCCAGCTATATTTATTTATTTATTTATTTATTTATTTATATCCCGCCCCTCCTGCCCTCAGGGCAGCCCGGGGCGGTGAACAACATTCAATAAAAACAATATAAAAAATTTGAAAACAATTTTAAAACACAGTATGTGGGGAAATCCCCCCCCCCACACTCCCCTACCCCTCCCCCTCATCAAAAGCCTGACGGAA